>NJDC01011098.1:8408-19589 GCA_002245475.1 Calephelis virginiensis | reverse complement strand
GGAGATGGTGCGGGCGAGGCGCGGGTCCCACACGACGAGGTCGGCGTCGCTGCCCGCGGCCACCACCCCCTTGGCGGGCCACAGGTTGAACACCCGAGCCGCGGTAGTGCTCGTCACAGACACGAACCGACACGGATCCATCATGCCTGCACACAATATCTCAACCTCTTTTATGCTGTAAATTGATAAGTGGGAAATACACTTGCATGTTCACTATCTTGATAAGAGAACCGTCGCCTGTAAACATGATAAACCTCTATGACCAGGTTTTTTGGGCTACGTACATTTCTGGGAATGGCAAGCACTGATGCTATTGTGCCAGCAACAGGTAAGGCGGTAAGACTCTCGAGCTGCTGCATAGCTCTGGTGCTTAACAGTAAGTATTGTACTTATAATTCAGTGACGACTGGTATTACCTTCTTATTCTATTTAATCCAGCAAACTGAGATTTCTATTCCTTTACCGTAATATATAATCTATTATCTCATATAAGTTTGGGAGACAATCACAATTTGTTTTTTTTATATTAATTTGACCAGAAGTCATATATGAGACCAGTTTGAGTTAACAGATTTTTTCTTTAATTGATGAACAGCTGTTTTTAAAATGAAAAAAAAAGCATCTTCACGCCCATATCCCCGAAGAGGTAGGCCCACTGGCCGAAGACAATCCCACAATGAGATTGATGGAAAGCCTTTCGCCAACCGGGCACATATCCCATCCCGGGCAACGTTAATTTTATTAGAAAATTGAAAATATACTTTTTCTATTTTTTTTAATTGCCCGACTCGGGAATCGAATCCGGGACTTCAAGAACTCAAGTCCGGACCGCTAGACAACAGAAGCGATTACCTACCAAAGTACCTACCAAACTTCAGTTTTTTGTAAAAGTTCAGTTTGTTTCAGTTAGTTTGTAAAGTTCTGTATGTGCTGGCTGCTCAAGTAAAGTGGAGATTCACTTTACTTTGACTTTTATATTATAGGTTATGCACTTTTTTTACATATTTAGATATCTTCACGCCAAGTCCCTAACAGCATAGGCAGAGAGTATTGAGTGCTAAATCTCACGATCCTTGCAGATCCTGGCTTTCTGGCTTTTCCACATTAATTACCCCTTTTATACAAACACGCCCGTTTCGGAGGCTCTTAGCACCACCCTCGAATAATACCAATGTCAATGTCAATATTTTTTTAAATGTCTTAACTCCTAACTTTGTTCCATCCTATCCAATACTATTTGTTTAGGTAAGACATTTCTTAATCTGTTAACGTAATGGTTGCTGAATGCTTCAGTATTCCCACTTCGTTTCAAACTTTGCTTTAAAAAATCGGTTACTGGCTCTCGGACTATTAATCATGATTATTTGATTATTAATCCATAACAGACAGATGTTGGTGATAATTTTGTTGCTTAATCACTAAACTAATTTTAAATTATCGCTATCTTCTTTCAACAGAAGTAATAGAAAGAGACCCAACATTTTTAGTGCTGTCAGATTAGTTTGTAGTTGTCATATCTTAGAATATTACCAGTGTTGACAGCCCTCTGCCATAAAACAGACATTCTGTCTTCTACACCGTTGACGCCGTTGGGTATCTTAGAGAAGTTGTTTTTGCCCAACTCCTTGTCTTTCTCGTGGAATGTGCAATTGTCACTCGCAATTAACTGCAAATCGTCCCTGGAAACAATGGAAACATTTATGAGGTCATGCTTTTGGTATTAAAAGCTGGTCCATTTAGGACCTAAAAATATTTTGTTTCATAATTTCTCAATAAAAAAACTAGCAAATTTATGTTTTCAATTTTGTAATAAAAATTGCTTGTATCACATTGTAAAACTTAGTACCTTCGGCTAGTCGTAGGTGCCTTGGATGTGCCTCTGCCTATCACTTCGGGGATATGGGTGTGATGATACTTACTTACTTTAATTTCTGATGTTACCAATTTTTCGTCACAGATTATGAGCGATTACAGAGAAAGGAGATTTTTTCCGGATCCTATATTCCATAGACGAGGAACTATGAACAACGCTTCGTTATTTTTATACGACAACTAATGTATAACCATTAGTTGTCGTATAAAAATAACGAAGCGTTGTTCATAGTTGTTGTTGTTCTAACGGATTACAGATACATGGGGCACACTAAAAGTTTTGCACTTCTAGCTATACGGAACTATTTGAATTTCAAATGTTATATTTTCAAAACTTTGCAACCTTCTTAGTAATAAAAAAAACAATTGGTGGGAAATTATTTGTCAATTGTTTTTTTTTTATCACACATCAAAGTAACGTAACTCCTACTAGTCTGTGATCAAAGTTCTACGTACGCAACGAAAATGTAATTAGGTCAAAAAGATTTTAGAGCGATGAATTTTTATGATTTCAAAAGCTCTCTATCTCTGCAAGACTGTGCCGCTCGTCTTCAAAATGCTTTTGGGAGAGAAGCACCTTGTTTGAGCACCGTGAGGCGATGCTTTGCTGAATTTAAGAGAGGTCAAGTTGTTTTACATGACGAATTTCGTCAAGGGCGGCCTTCGACTGCCGTAGACCAAAATAATGTGGCTACTGTTAAGCGGTCAATTGAAGAAACCCCCAGGACTACCTATGAGACAATTCGAGGACTATTGAGGATTGGTATGAGCCAAATTCAAAAAAAAATACACGAAGAATTGAAAGTTCGGAAATTTTGTTGTTGTTGGATCCCTCATAAACTGACAGCGGAGCAGACGAGGGCTGGCGTGGAATGGTGCTCACAGATGCTACTAAAGTACGACCACGGACATTCTAATGCTGTTTATGACATTGTCACAGGAGACGAAACGTGGATTTATTGTTATGAACCCGAAAAAAACAGCAATCTTGTGAATGGGTGTTTGAAAATGATAACAGGCCAACAAAAGTGAGACAGGCGAGAAACGTTGGTAAAAAATTATTGCGTTTTTTTCCTCAACTACGGGTCCCATTTGCACAATTCCACTTGAAGATCAAAAAAGTGTTAATGCCGAGTGGTATTCTACCATTTGTTTACCCAGGGTGTTAGAAAAAGTTCGCGAAAGACGACCAGCGAAAAGCCGCATTCTCCTACACCATGATAACGCTTCTTCACACACGGCCAATAAAATATAGTCATTTTTAGCTTCCGAAAAAGTACATCTCGTCACTCATCCTGCGCATAGCCCCGAGGCTGCTAGCCCTGTGATTTCTGTATTTTTACCAAAATCAAAAATTTACCAACCAACCAACAATTACCAACTCCCAAGAGGTAGTGATAGCAGTCAATCAGCACGTAGAAAACATGCCTACAAATCTGTGGTCCTCCCGTTTTAAAAAATGGTTAAAATGTATAGAAGATTATTTTGAAAAGCGATAAACATAATATTTTGGTCATAGCATTTTGTTTTTTTTTAAAGTTAAGCAAAACTTATAGTGTGACATACGTCAAACCTTTGTCCAGTATCGATTTCTTTGACAGGTGTCTAGGTGTATATAATATTGGTGTTAAGACTATAGTTATAGTAAACACTTATACATAGGTGTTTTACTCTTGTGACTGACATGAATTCTACTTGAGATTGTGATACCACCAGTGAAAACTAACATCAGTCGATAGCAAAATAGTCCGAGACTTGCAAATTATTCATTTTATTCTTGTTGAATTATAGATTTGTTCAAAGTAATGTCTACTTTTACCAATTATGTCAGATAAACTAGTCGTATCTTTTATCAGTAACGAAATTCAATTAAAAACCATGACTAAACTAAGCTTCTTAAAGGGAAAAACATTCGTATGATTAAAATATTTGCGTATAAGTATGGCTATTTAGTAAATTTATTTGCGTTGATGAGTATTTAATATTTATAGGTGTTTCTTTATATCGTCTCTGTAGTGTAGCGGTCTAAGTGTTGGACTTCACTTCATGAGGTCCCGGGTCCGATTCCCGGGTCGGGAAATAAAAGAACAAGGGGGTTTTTCAAGTTTCTAATTAAAAAAAAATTCTCCGGGTTGGATGTGTGCCCGGTTGGTGATAGGCTTGCTATCACATTGAGGGGCTTAGTGTCTTCGGCTAGTCGTGGGTGCCCTGGTTGTCCCTTTGCCTACCGTATTACTATCGGGGACATGGGCGTAAATATACTTTTTTCTTTATGTTCATATCTTTGATTCATACCCAAAACACAAACATAACATTTATACACTTCGTGGTTAAATCAGGTCGTGCAATTTGTTAAAAGACATTAATTTATTATTAATTGTTTATTCGCCCCTTCATTAGCGTAGAATAAATTCTCATGTTTGTATGAGATCCCTCATTATAGTTACTTAGGGATTAAATTTTGAAAAAAAGTAGCCCTTGTTTGAACTCGGTTCTTTAACTAAATGTATACTTCTCTAATTTAATCAAAACTGGTTCAGCAATTTAGCCATGAAAGCACAACAGACAGACAGACTTCGAATTTATAACATTAGTGTTAGTATGTTTGGTATGGTCAAGGATTAAAATCTAAGGTCTGAGCTGAGTGTTTGCATGACCGTTTGAGTCAAACTCCGCAGTTTGGGTACACACCTATGGGTAGTTATTTTTATTTAATACTTTTTAGTTTATTGATGATATGATTTTTTTTTATGATATTGGAAGGCACACAAGCAGACGGATTTCCTGATAAGAAATTCACGCCGCCTAGAGACACCAAAGGTGGTAGTGGTGCGTTGCCAACCTGCGGTCGCGATGTTAGGCCTCGAGCAAAAATAAGTTTACCGGCTACTTTACCTTCCGAACCGGAACACGTCATGACGTTATGGCGGCAGAAATAGGTAAGGCGGTGGTACCAATCCGGGCGAGTCGCTGCTAAACTCGACCATCTAGTCAGATGTTACGGTGTTAGTGATGGTGAGCCTATGCTCGCCTTTCACGAGCTGCCTGGCAAGGAAGGTAGATGGTCTATTCTACAAAGAAGCTCGGACCAACACGGGGAATTAGGTACTAAACTACTACTAAACTTGCGATTTTTAACATAATTTAAATAAATTTCCTGTACAATAGCACTATTACTTAATATGTGCTAATAATACGACATAATTGACAGCAAAAGACAGCGAAAAAGCATGCGGCTCCCCTGATAGTAAGAGATAACCGTGGCCAAAATGAACTAAAGGTATAATAAGTCTGTGGCTATCCTGTGGGCGAGATGTTAGGCCTATTGTACGAGGTCTACCGACTACCCTCGGGACCGCATCACGACACTGTCATCATGACGCCAGGACGTTAATAATAAGGCGCTGGATCCCTCTTCCTACATGTTGTTGGACCACCAGCGGTCATGTAAGTAATGACCCATTTACCCTTGGCTCTCCTCTTACAAGCTGCCTGGCAAGAAGGTAGATAGTTTATTCTACAAAGGAGACCCATTCCAACACTAGGGGAATAGGTGGAAGGAGAATGATACTTACTCAGCTAGCGCTTGGATCATGATTTCTGGAGTAGAAGGATCTGGTCTTAGTGGAGGAGACAGAACGTGAGCAGCCGCGTGGCGGAAGCAAGCGTTCCTGTAATGTGTACCTGAAATAATACGGTTCGATTAGTTTATTTTTAACCTTGACTACATGAGGTCCCGGGTTTGATTCCCGGGTCAGGCAACAAAAAAATAGAAAATGTGTTTGCTCAATTTTCTACAAAAAATAACGTTGCCACGGTATGGATATGTGCCGGTTAGCGATAGGATTGTCACCTATCACATTGTAGGACTTAGTGTCTTCGGTTAGTCGTGGGTGCCCTAGTTGTGCCACTGCTTACTACTACGGGGATGTGCCCGTGAAGATACTTTCTAATTTTTGTAGTATTGTAAGCAAGCAAAGAAGCACAAAATACACCTGATACTCGTAGTAAAAATGTTAATGCTGCTGAGCTGATATTCAGATATTAAACATCTTGCATTTGTAAATTTGTTGGTTACATAATAAAAAAAAGTATCTTCACGCCCATATCCCCGAAGAGATAGGCAGAGGTACAAACAACCAAGGCACCCAAGACTAGCCGAATACACTAAGTCCCACAATGTGATAGGTGGCAAGCCTATCGCCAACCGGGCACATTTCCAATCCCGACCAACATTTTTTGATTAGAAAATTGGAAAAAACCAATTTTCTTTTTGTTGGCCGACCCGGGATTCGAACCCGGGACCTCGTGCAGTAAAGTCCAACACCCGGACCGCTAGACCACAGAGGCGATTTTTACATAATATTACGAGATATTAATGTTATTGTATTGTCTCAGATAATACTGAGCACTTGTATTTTAGTAGGAGAATAAGTAAAATAGTGGATACAATTTAATCTAATCGTCGTAGAAATCGACCAGATGGTCACGATGGTAGTAAAAAAACAACCGTATGCTCTTAATTGCCTGGCAGTCAACGGGCATGTAGTTAAGACGGATTTCCTGAAGGTGATAATATTATGTTGCCAACCTGGCGCTGTCTGTTATCTGTCTGTTACATGAGTAAGTTTATCCTGCCCTCCAAGTCAGAACCGACAATGGCAAGAAGAAAGAAAAAAAGAGTAACATAAGGCTGTATACATGGTACAAATCCAGATGAGTCGTTGCAAAAACATGAAGGCTTATTTTTCACTCTAGTGAATTAATCTAATAAGAACTAAAAAAGAGTTGTTGTTACAGAATAAAAATATCCAATAGCAAAAACGCTACATGAGAACAAAGAGAGAGATGGTCTGATTAAAACCATCCAACCATCCAACCATCGACACGTCCCTACTTCAGAAAACATTTTAAGTTGTTTCTCTAGTACTTTTAAAACATGTACCATCAGTTCCTATGGTGGCAGCTAGCGTTTCCCCGAAAATGGGTTGTCTTTGTCGGCGGCGAGCAATCCGCAGCGCGTCCACTGCACTCTTGGACATCATGTGCACTATGTAGAGAGGTGCGTTTGTCTGGAAATTGAGTTACATATGAACCTTCAACAAATATTTTGAACTAGAATGAGTATTGAGTTGTCTCTTATACAAATGTAGACATTTCTTTTTGGCATTTAGAAAGCGTTGTTCTGGAGCAGTTTCCCACTACACTGGGATACTAGCAACAAATAGCGTCTTGCCAGTTTGTAACCCAGTTTTCAAATTAGGTTAATCAGTTCTGCGTACGTTTTGTGTGTGACGCTGGCAGGGCCAGATTTAGGGGAGGGCAACCGGGGCCTCCTCTAACAAGGGGCCCCTACGCATCTACACATCGTAAAAAATCTTTCAAATTCAGACTAATAAAAGCTAGTAAACTTTTCCCATGATTTTTTTGATGTCTTATTTTTACCCACAAAACTTTGCACAAACATGACCAAGTTTCAATTTTATTTTATTGTTCTTGAATATTTATTAAAATTTTCTTATATTTTCAGTATTCTGTATTCAGTCGACTGAAAAAAATGGGGCTCCACTCCTTTTTTGTGTCCTTCAGCCCTCTAAATCCAGCCCTGGATGCCGGTGACCTCTGGCTGCACAAGAATATTGGTCAAAAATAAAAAATAATTCAGTTATTGCAGTAAATTCTTGAAAATATTTTCAAGCTATATGTAATACTAAAAAGAGACTAGGACTAAGTATATATGTGCAGTGTGTACGTTTTGCAATATTCATAATGCATTTTCATGTCCATAATTTTCAATTACCACCGAACTCACAATTACCAATTGTTTTGACCGCACTACACTTTGGGTCTAGGTGTTTTCATTATATTTACTCTAAGATATTTAACAAAGACCATTAGAGTCAACGAAATTTCCCCTAATGGCGTATTCTTTGGCTTAAAATGTTCAGTTTCTTCGAATATCAAGCTATGATACACGAAGGCAGTTGACGACCTCAACCTCAAATTTTCTTTAACGCAAAGCTAGTTTTCTTGTTGGATAAGGATGGCTCTCGCCAGCAGCATTTAAGAGTTGTGAGCTGTCGTGTATGATGTTTTTCCATATATTTTAGTCCGGTTACCTGGTTAGCGATGACACAGGCGCGGTTTACAGCCTCTGCTTCAACCTCCTCGTCCCGGGAGAGCTGGTGACCCTCGGGGCTGGTAATGCCTGCCGCTAGCAGCTTCTCAGTGTTGTAAGCTATAATGTTTCCATTTTCTGCGTGGACCTGAAAATTTATACATCAAATCTATTTTAGGCAACAGGAATAAGAATTAGAAATATCGTAACTGTATCTTATCACAGAGTCGGGCAATAAGGAACGTGGACTAGTCATTAAGTATCTATATAAAGACCTATCTTTGCGATATTTTATTGAATCAGGCGTTACTTTGCGGGAATCCATTATAACAGAGGTAAAATAAGCCTTTATTTTGCTAATTCCGCGTAAGCAGTGTAACTGTTGTGGCAAATAATCCTCCAAACGACAAAGAATGTGACATGCCTAACTGACGTTCCCACCACCCACTTCCGCGACCAGAACACGAATATAGGAAGAGCTCGGGAAACAATATAAATTGTCACGTTCTTTACATGTGACAACCCTACCTAAAGTTCCCACCTCCCACCAGATCAGATCACAAATAGAGTCCGAACACGAGAAACGAAACCACTTGTCACGTCCTTCGCCAACTTTGTGGAATTCTTTGTTTGTTTATTCTCTGTGGTGAGTGCTTCGTGTGTCGTTTGAAGGATTATTTGCCACAACAGTTACACTGCTTACGCGGAATTAGCAAAATAAAGGCTTATTTTACACCTATCTTTGCGTTGATGGATTGTATGAGATATCGAAGTAATTTGCTAAACATACGCTTTCTTTTTAAGTTTTCTGTCAAACAGTAAAAAATCGCACTGAAAATGCATGGTTCAAGAAAACTATCACTCATGCCATTGTAGCATTTGGATCTTAAACTTGTTGCTTGACTTTCCACCTTCTTCTGGGTTTGAGGCGTCCTTCTTTTATTATATTCGTATCCATGTCTCGTAGTTTATGAATATCTTAAATTACTTGACATTCACCAACCAACTCCTCATAGAAGAGGCCTGATAAGAAAACCTGATAGATTCAAAAAAATACCTGAGGCAAAGCCTTCAACTTGACGCAGGTTTCAAAAGCCTTGCACAGTTCGTAGTCATTCAGCATCCATGCATCCTTGTATGCCATGAACATCTTGAAGGAGTTGATTCCATGTTCCCTCACCAACTGCTCCATCTCCTTCTGGACTGAGGGGGACCACCAGGTCACACCCACGTGCAAGGCGTAATCGCAACACGCCTGTAAAGTTTTGTTCTGTTAATCTTACCTTAATAACTACTGCTTTTCAAATTATTAGGAGCTTCAGTAGCATTTAAGTTATTTTCTAGCTAAGCTGCTAAGCTACATGGTTGTCTCTTACGATAAGGAGAGCCGTATGCCTGCAGTTCCCTATCTTAATATATAAAAATCTAAATTCGTACATAATTTATCTCGTGGGAGATGGAGTTGTTACATACTTACTTAAAAATATTCATGTCTGGCACAACAATGAATGCCTTCTCTGACCAGGTCATCAGCTTAGTGGGTTAACAATCAAAACGTTTCGTAAAAGGCCCTTAGTAATTTGGGTAATTTGGACACGGAAGTTTTAACAGTACGCGATAAAAGTACTTTAAACAACTACACGCATACCGTTGGATTTAAATTAGTGAAAGTAAGTGATTTACATAATTAATCGAGCATTTAGAAACATCCTGTTCAACATCTTTTTATAACCAAACTGTATATTAAAACTGGTGAGAATTGAATCGTGTTTGCTTTGATCTATTTATACGTTTTTTGAATGAATTATTCAATCGTCCTATCCAAACTTGTAATTTAACAGTCCAGGGTTTCCCAAACTATGGATCGCGACCCACCATATTCTTTTAATTTTGATGTTATTTAATTATTGTTTTTATTTAGTTATTTAATTAAGACTTAATTAATAAAATACGTTATTAAAATTATAAAAAATATGTACAACCTTTGTCCTTTATTCATGTTGGTGACAGTTAAAGATCCTAGAGGCGGGTCCCGAGTTTGGAATTTTTTTTAGATGGGTCGTAGCCCAAACAACTTTGGGAACCACTATAATAGTCTATGAACATGTAATATAGGCGAGACCATTAAGAGTTTGTCGAACAAAATTATATGTAACCTTTTTACCTTAGGAAACAATATTGTATAAAAAAAATAAGTAAAGAATGTTTACAATACAGATTCACCTGATGGATTGCTATGCAGCAAGCTAACAGTAGTATTATTTAAATTATGCGCTTCGGCTATATTCGTCAAGCTTCGGAAATCCGAATGTATTTAAAGATATCTATATAGAGTTGTTATTACACATAATTAATCATTTCGCTTAAATTTATATTAGGTTAGCCAATTTAAAAATAAAAGTATAAAGTGTAAAGGAGTAAAAGTGTAAAGCTGAAGCGCATATTTTAAATGGTACTGTACTTGGGTAGGTATCGGTCATATCTATTCCTCTTGTCATAGCGTCAGTATTCGACATTATCGTGTTCCGTACTGGAGGGCGAGGTAGCCGCCCGACTTGAACACGACCCTAAGATTCTAAGACCTAAGGCTAAAACCTCAGCAATAAGTTAGCGACCCTACAGTAAAAATAACCTCTAATCTCTATAGGCGATGGGTGTCTCTTACCACAAAGAGAGGTGTGTGCTCGTTCGCTGTCCTGTCACATCCAAAACCCTTAGTTACACCCGTTGTTTTGATCATATTTTTATTAAATATCTGAACATCGTTACATTTTATCATTATCCGAACCATCGTGAAGATTAAAATTTTATGTAAACTGTATATTTTGGATGGGCTATAGAAAAGTTTTCTTTCGAAAGTTTGACCCTTTCTAGGCGAAAACATGACCATGACAAACACTGATATTTGAGAAATTTAGGCGACAAATTGCCGTACTCTGCTACCTTGTCTGACTTGGGCAGTCAGCACAAGAAGAATATCTTAGTCTAGATTGTCATGTTATTTCACTAATAAGCAATATGGTCATCACATCCCTTTACCTAAAACAGTATAAAATGTATTATATGTGAAACATATAAGTACCTTGCTATCAGCTTTCTGTCTCCAATTGTGGTAGGCGTCAAGAAGAGACTGTCCTTTCTGTGGCAACACGAAGTCAACTGGAAAGAAGCCATTTTTGTTTTAGTATCTA
>NJDC01011095.1:41909-57289 GCA_002245475.1 Calephelis virginiensis | reverse complement strand
TTTTCCTATTTCAGGGCGGCTTTAGTAACGTATTTGTTATTTGTATTCTCTTTATTTACCTCTATTCTGTGTACAATAAAATATAAAGTGAATAAATAAAACTCTAAACATATTCTATCTAGCCTATTAGAGTATGTATGTAGCCTATTAGTAAAAGGCTTCCCACCTATTACACTGTGGGACTAGTCGTGGGTGTCCCTGCCTATATCTTCGGGGATATGGCGTGGAGATACTTACTTAGTAAATATAACCTTAAACAAGTCATTATTAATCATTCGTTTCTTTCTAGATCATGTCATATATACATATGTATAGTGTATACATATGTGTATGGTAGATAGGGTAAAACTCGATCGTTAACATTTTAGATTTAATTAATTAGTGATAACCTAGTAGTAAATAAATATATTTAAACGAATTTATATGTTAAAATATACGAATAACAAAAATAAAAACTACAATATATTTAATTAAATTAGATATTTGCACACCACAATGTGGTAGAATATGTTGGTATGAATAAGTATTCTGTAACAACTTTTAAACACACATATTCCGCAAATTCCGCAAATAAATAAATTTCATTTCATTTTATAAAAGAAAGTCGTGTTGGTTACACCAAAGACAATATATATAATCAAAGACAATATTATATTTACTAATCTCTGGTTACACTATTTATAACTCAAGAACGGCTAAACCGATTTGGCTGAAAATTGACGGGGAGGTAGTTTACAACCACGAAAGGGACATAGAGTTCATTTTATCCTGTTCAATAGCTAGGATTTCCGATACAAACTGAACGGATGGAACAAAGTTCGCTGGAACCGCTAGTTATTAATAAAATAAAAGTTGACTAAACAATATACATAAAAAAGTATGTTTTCCTGTCAACTCCTAGACTACATGGGTTTCACATGATAAATGGCGAGGTCATGACGTCACGTATCTAATTGATGGAAAAGCAGCTACGTCATTCAGTGTCACAATAATGTCTTTGAATTTAATAAATACTAGCTGACCCGGCAAATTTTGTGCTTTCAATTTTTTAATTAATTTATTTAAAATATACAATAGTTATTTAACTAAAATACCAAATATCATTTCATCGGTCCCACAGTTCTCAAGAAACAAACCAAAATTTGTTTTACTCGTATACAGAGATAATTTAATATATGTAAAAAAAGTATCTTCACGCCTGTATCCCCGAAGAGGTAGGCAGAGGCACAACCAGGGCACCCACGATTAGCCGAAGACACTAAGTCCCACAATGTGATAGGTGGCAAGCCAATCGCCACGGGCACATATCCAATCCCGAGCAACATTTTTTTTAATAGAAAATTGGAAAAACCCAATTTTCTTTTTGTTGCCCGGCCTGGGTTTCCAACCCGGGACCTCATGCAGTCAAGTCCAACAACTGAACCGTTAGACCACAGAGGCGATTACATAGAGATAATTTTAGATACAGCAATTGCCAAACTAAAAATGTTCAATAACCTTCAACAAAACTCATGTGTTGGACCGGTTCCACTGACTAGGTGGTAGAGTTTTACAGCGACTCGCCCGGATTGGTACCACCGCCTTACCTATTCCTGCCGCCATAACGTCATGACGTGTTCCGGTTTGGAGGGTAAGGTAGCCGGTAAACTTGCTTTTGCTCGTGGCCTAACATCACGGCCTCAGGTTGGCAACGCACCATTACCACCTTGGTGTCTCTGGGTGGCGTGAATTTCTTACCATCAGGAGATCCGTCTGCTTGTTTGCCTTCCAAAATCATAAAAAAAATAGAATCTCTTTTCTGAATTTTGCCTGTCTGAAAACAGTTCGTAAACGGCAAGCACTGATGAAAATATAGGTCTTTACTAATAAGACCACTGGTGGTAGATGCTGAGCAGCAACATGACTGGGTAGGGATCCACCGCCTTACCTATTCCTGCCGACATAATGACTTTGTCCTGTTGCTGCACGGAGGGTAGGGTAGCCGGTAAACTGGCACAATAGGCCTAACATCTTAGCGACGCACCTGTAACATCCATGGTGTCTATAGATCACGGTTATCTCTTACCATCCTAAAAGACATGTACTAGTTCGCTGATCCCTCATACAAAATAAAACAAAACCTACCTATTTGTGCTAAGTAGCCAATAACTATCTCGATCACGTCATCTTTTAAACAAAAAATCTTGGTCAAAATCGGTCCATCCGTTTACAAATTTGATGCCACAGACACATAAATACACGCACTCACACACACATATACACAAACACACACACACACACACACACACATCATATACATACACATAAACAGACATGTAACATCAACTTTATAAGTTAAAATATGTGATGTATATTTTTTTATGTAATTAACTGTTTTTTTATATGTTCTGTAACATGTTGATATGGAAGAGCGAGGCATCCTGTCAGAAGTATCATTATACTTAATAGGATGCCTCAAAAATGTTTTATTTTCTAACACACACACACACACACACTCAGCCACGTCAAACTTATAACCCTCTTTTGAAGTCGGATGTTAAAAAAATGAAATTTTATTTTTTAACAACAGGTATCGAACGAATCGAACATTCCATTAACTGTATCATTATTCAAAAAGATGTGGTAATAATGTGATGTGATGTGTGAGGAGCAAAAACTTTAGCACACTTATAGTTTATGTATAGGAGAAGTGTAAACGCTAATATTTTTCAATAATATGCTTATAAAGTACATTAAATCATTATATAAAACATTACCCATACTACCATGCATTTGACACACACAGACAAATATATTGATGACAACGATAAAAGATCACAGATGGCGGACTAAAAAGTTTGGAAACAAAGTAGTTAGTCTTGAGAAATGAAGATGGCGTTCTTATCAACAAGATATTAAAATTTATTATGGTCGACTTTCGACCAATGGGCGACCACTAGTAAATATAGTTACCCCCATCTTATTTGTTCAATAGTCAAAATCGGAAACAAATTGATATTTCGTGTGACATCATTCCGATGTCAGTTTCTGTAATGTAAGCACAGAAAATGAAATTCTCGGAACTACGATTTTTAATATTTTGTTAGTATGACCGCTATTTCTTAGGTAAAGTTAAAAAAATTATCTTCACGCCCATACCCCTGAAGGGCTAGGTTAGGTTAGGTTAGACAACAGGTCCCACAGTGTGCTAGGTGGCAAACCTATCGCCACTCGGGCACATAACCAATCTCGAGCAACATTTGTTGCCCAACCCGGGATTTGAACCTGAGACCTAATGAAGTCAAGTCCAACACATGAATCGCTAGACCACAGAGGCGATCTACGTAAAGTTTTCAATCAGAAACACTAAACGTCACACTAGCGCCACTGTTTACAGAACAGTTAAGTTGGTCATACTTTACGAAAGCTTTCTGGACTATAAAACTAAAGTCTGGATATATTACTATTTAACTTATCGAGTTGTAAGAAAACAGTTCGCAAATTCTTCGTTCTAATAGTTGGGAACTTCCAAACGTAGGCAAATTGATAAAGTTAAAATGCTTTCAGAGGAATTTGTCATTGAACCTCTTAAAGTAAAAATGAGTGTTCTTAAATATATTTATTATTTTTTTTTGCCTCGCGCTCGTTTTTTAGTACTTTGTCAAATTGTAATAAAAAATATGTGTAAATTTATCGCCTTTGTGGTCTAGCGATGCGGCAACTTGACTCCTTGAACCTCGATCCCAAGGTGGGGCAACAGTAAAATTAGAAAACGTATATTTTCAATTTTCTAATAAAGATAACGTTGTCGGGATTGCATATGTGCCTTCATCATGATACGATACACGAGCACGATAGGCGTGCCACTTATCACACTGTGGAACTAGGCTTGCCACTTATCACATTGTGGGACTTAGTGTCTTCGGCTAGTGTGGGTGCCTTGGTTATGCCTCTGCCTACCACTTCGAGGATTTGGGCGTGAAGATACTTGTACTTGTACTTTTTTTTATGGTGTAAATAAGCCAAGGCTATCTCTTGTCATCAGGAGAGTCATGTGATTGTTCATGTTCGTTTCCCCGAGGGTAGAGTGTAGCCAGAGGTACAACCAAGGCACCCACGATACCCGAACATAGTCCCACAATGTGAACAGTGAAAAACATTTCGCCAATTGGACATTTACCCAATTCTGCTACTTTGCGGAAATCCATACTTAAGTTATACCCACCAGTGTGGAATGCATAATGGACACAGCAATAAGTATATAAATACCACGTAATAGACAAAGTTAGAACTCGACTTTTGTGGAGTGCCAGATGATGCTTCGGTTGCGAAGCGAAACGTATGTTGAGTTATTAGTAGTGTATTGTTGATGATAATAAAACAGTTTAGTAGTGTTTATTGGTTGTGTGGAACTGGATACATTTAAAGTCTTTAACTTTCCTCTAAGTCCAATTCATTCATAACGCACCGTCTTTCCTGTTTTGTCGCGTCATAATACGTATACATATTTTAGCAGGAAATTGCAAACTTAATAATTTTATTAGGATGTAACGCTAGTTTATTAGAAAATTGAAAAAAAAACATATTTTGAGTTACCCAATAACAGAAACAATCCCGGAACCACATTTGAAACGATCCCGGAACACCATGTGACAAGCACCAACACCTGACCACTAAACCACATCAGTGACATTATGTTTTCGTACAACCCTCCTACACAAATATTCTGGAATATTCTAGTTCAAAGTCCTCAAGGAATCAACATTATTTAACTTCTTAGGTTGTACAGTTCTAAGAAAACAGTTTGCGGGTATTCTCCATTAAGCAGCTGAGAACTTCCAAAAGGTAATTCAATAACAATCCAACGCTTTTGAAGGGGGTGCTTATCGTAAAATGGAACGTTACTTATACTTTCAAATACATTTAAGTAATATCTTTTGTAATTGTCTACTAAAATCAATTAAAGGAGCTAAGTAAATAGTACCTACTAAGAGCCCATCCTAACTTCGCACGGTTGGACAAACTTTGTTATTATACATATTAACCTAATATAATAAATATTATAATAAATCTGTTGCGTCATTTTATAGGTATAAAATATATACATACCTTTAAGTCGTTCTTATACAGGGTAGGCAGGGAATATCGAGGGCCAAATCTCTTTCTGGTCTCCTTTTTCACAAACACTCCGATTTTGGGAACTTGAAACAATTCTCGGACAATAGTCGAGCTATTTAATAATGAAATGTCACCCTAGGTCTCCCCGGGTACCTACACCCATCCATATTAGCATTGTATATTTGTTTTGTTTCCACGTGACCGAACCAGCGGATCATGCCGTTTCTCATTTTAATAGCAACACTTTTTTTTTTGCAATCCCACTCTTTCTCGGATCTCACTTTTACGAATGCGGTCTGCGAGCGTTACACCACAGACTTTACTTAATGCTCTCACTTCGACCGCATTTAACATACTTTCGTGATTTTTCGGACATACTCAATCGGGCACTTATCCAATCCCGGGCAACATTGATTTAATTAGAAAATTAAAAGTCCACATTCTGAGCAGCCCGAGCTGGGGTACAAACCCGGGACCTCATGTAGTCAACGCCAACAAAGTAACCACTAGACTGCAGAGGCTAATAACATTTATTTGATTTAGAAATATAATGTTTAATATTTTAGCTTAATTATTGAACTTTAATAAACCAGAACATATTTATAGATTACTAACGGAATCTTAATATATATAAATCTCGTGTCACAATGTTTGTTCTCAATGGAATCCTAAACTACTTAACCGATTTCAATCAAATTTATACACCGTGTGCAGTTTGACCTAACTTGAAAGATAGGATAGCTTACGTCTCAATTTAGCGCGGCCGAAGCGGGTAACAGCTAGTCCTATTAATATTATAAATGCGAAAGTTTGTAAGTATGGATGTATGGATGTTTGTTACTCTTTCACGCTCGAATGGCTGAACGGATTTGTCTGAAATTTGGAAGACAGATAGATTGTGACCTGGATTAACATATAGGCTATTTTAAATCCCGATCGCACATCGGGTTTCTGTGAAAACGCGGGCGAAGCCGCAGGTAGCAGCTAGTGTACTATAAAAATAAGCCAATAAAGTATTCGTAAACTTACACACAATTTATACTTTTCATGTCATCGCAGAAATTTGGGAAAAATGAAATATTGACAAAGCAGATATACTCGTACAATGCGAATATGGATGGATGTAGGTTTCTGGGGAGACCTAGGTTGATATTCCACGATCAAGTTGCTCGGGTATTATCCAAGAGTATTGTCAAGAGTCTCCGAACCGGCGTGTTTGTATGAAAATGGTATTGAATGTGGTGGACAAGAGAAAGGCCTGAAAGGATCGTGCGATTTGGCAC
Source organism: Calephelis virginiensis (assembly GCA_002245475.1). Taxonomy (NCBI): domain Eukaryota; kingdom Metazoa; phylum Arthropoda; class Insecta; order Lepidoptera; family Riodinidae; genus Calephelis; species Calephelis virginiensis. Next base: position 50,909 of record NJDC01011095.1, on the reverse strand, counting down.
TCGATACTATCTGATTACCTTTTAAGGGACTTGGCGTGAAGGTATGTATGTATGAAGAAAGTTGAGCTTATTTACTTTATTTGTTTTTTATTTCATTAATAGAGAAAACCAACAGCGTTACATTAATATTTATTCAATTATTTTATACAATTATTTTCACTTAAATAATTATGCTAATAACAGGTTCTTCTGATTAAATAAGTTGGCACGAACAGTAACTTAATAAATTAAGGTTTCCAAACAAACACAAAAATAAAATAATTATTATCATTTCTATATATTGCTCATCCGGTGTAACAACGGAACAACTTACATTGAGGTAATTTTTCAGAAGCGAGATTTAAATATAAATAGAGACTTATTTTATTTAATTTTGTGTTGTCTATCCTCAAGAGATTTCATTAAAAATATATTATTGTAGATTATGTAATTTCCATCACATAAGCTTAAAAAAGTCACATTCACAATTTTGGTAATTGTGCCATTGTTGAACTGGATGAGCGATATGCTTTTAAAAATTACACAGTACAGTACAGTGACTAAGCGTTATACGAGTATTTTTCAGATTCTTATTTCTTCTTCTTTTATAAATATGGCTTTCGATCGTTATATTTGACATTATACGTATTAACTTTGACAATGTCAAGTTAGTTAATCAATTCCTATTTATTTATCCACTTACACTAATTTTACATTTTTCCTTGACATAACGGCCTAGAAAATAAAACAAATCAATGTCCCCGAAATGGGTATTATATGTACGTGCAATACGTATGAAAACAGGGTTACTTGCATAATTTGTAGAAGGTGCAGGGACGTGCAACATTGGAGTATGCCGGGTACGAATTTACAAAAAAAAGCCTTTCCGACAATTGGATAATTCATATCAGAAACATATTAGCACTTAAATAACTTTCCGAACTATCTTTGTCTAAAAATGTGCAAGAAATTTCCCTTTTCAAATGCTTGTAGACAAAGTTTTAAGAACACATTCCGTAGGCGTTCCTTTTAAGTTGAGAACTTACAAAACGTCTTTCAAAAACACCTCAACGCTTTTGAAGGCGTCCGTTCTGTCACAGTTCGCTGTGGTTGTTTTACGTAAAATGAAACGTACTTTTCGATTATTTTATGTGGAAATTGTTAAAAGCGTTTTTTAATGATATTATAAGGCAGACAAGCAGGAAGATTTTCTGATGGTAAGAAATTGACTGTATAGAGAAACCAAAGTTGATATTGGTGCGTTGCCAACCTGAGGGATGTTAGGCCTGGAGTAAAACTAAGTTTAACTACCTTACCCTTTAAACCGGAATACGTCAACGGCGTCTCGGTGACTATTGGCAAATCCTTAGGATAAAACGTGAAGCGATTCGTTTGTGGAGTGTCAACCTGGGTCTTCTTGGGTACCTACATCCATCTGCTTTCGCGTTGTATCTATATCTGAGCCCTCACTACGAGTATACGGTCCACACTCGCCAGTAAGTGTATGTTATTTGTATAAAAACTTTGAATAGCACCTATACAGGTTACTAAAAGAACTAAGTTTTGAGATCGAAGCCCCTATCATGAGTTGACAGCTTGTCGACTTTACTCGCTAGCATCTACGTAAATTAGGTGTATGAATATTTTGAACAGCGCCTCTATTGGTAACTAAGATCACTAAATTTTGAGACTTGAAGTACATTAATTAATTTTGATACGTAATCCTATTAATATTATAAATTCGAAAGTTTGTATGTTTTGTTACTTCTTCAAGTAAAAACTACTCAACCGATTTTCATGAAATTTGGCACACATATAGGGTAACTTGGATTAACACATAGAATAGTTTTATCCCGAAACAATGTTCCTGTGGGATTATTTACCACGCGAGCAACGCCGTGGGCAACAGCTAGTATAAAATAATTTTGTATACGTCAATAACCAGCTCATGGTAAAGGCTTATAAGCGCGATAGATTTTTATAAGTAAAGTAGCAAAAGTAGTCTATACTCAAGGTAAGGGCTCCGTTTTTTAATTTTTTTAAGAAACTCTGTTCTAATATTAGTTCCGTGGAATCTCGGTACGCACTCGCCACAGCTATGAGTACCTTTAAGGCACAAATAGGCACAAATCCCAAATGACAAACGCCAGTCAGGCATACTAGCATAATAGACATCAATGCGAACTACCTTTGTTTGAAATTTTCATGAAATCGACCTCTTGTATTTATCTTGTGGAAGTTACAAAGTTCTAAGAAAACATTCCGCAGGCGCTCCATTATACAAGTTGAGAGTTTCTAAAACATCGTTCAATAACACCTCAATACTTTTGAAGTTCATTCTATTTACGTAAAATGGAACGTTACTTCGAGTTTAGAGTATAATCTGTATTGTAATTAAAAAATAATTATTAACACGAAATTCAATAGCAAAAAAACTGCGATCATATTTTTTTTCGTGGCGCCAAAACTTCTATCCACATTTTTTAAGTTATTTTTTTAATTTGACAGTGACATATCGCAAATATTATCTGTATTTATCTAGTTATCCCAAAAATTCCTGCCCGGTCGATAATCAAACCAGATCCAGATCGAATCGATGGCATTAGGCGTGAATACTAACCACTTAGCCAACGAGGCAGTCTTATATATTGAAATAGAAACATAACATTATAGTTCTATTTTTATTCAACAAACAACAATAAATTATTAGATCCTAGATAAATACAGATAGTAATTTACGTATAATATGTCACTGTCAAATAATATTTTTACTCTGTGTAATTTATCGTTAACAAATATTACGGAGTTGGCTAATGGTGATTTTACAGAGGGTTGTATTACCGTCAATATAATTAATTGGTTTAAATATTTTATTTATACGTGGACTTGATATCAGGAAAAGTGTTTACTTGTTTTTCAAAAGTCGTTAAAGCAACTATAAAACTAATAAGTGGACTTTATGTTTCTTGGTAGCACCAAGTTTGTAATTAGATATGTTTGTTATTACAATCTTTATTATAAGAAAATTCTTTTTAATTTTCATTAGAACGAACTAGAAACAAAAAAAGAAGCAACGCTGTTTACTATTACATAGTATTTACATATACTCTTTGTTTTTTACTGAATAGATGTTAGTCGCACAGTATGATACACTGTACACGCTTTGGTTACACTTCAGATGACCTTTTTTTTATTTATTTTTTTAAGTTAATTTAAACCTTTCTGGGGCCGGCTAAGACCTTTAAGCTATGCTGCCACGTCTTCCGTATTAATTATTTCTTATATATTCATTAGTCACATGTCTTCCGTATTAATTATTCTTATACAGTCATTAGTCACTATTTTCAAAGTCACGTCAGGGTCTTGAGTAAAAGGGTGGTCACTTGACACAAGCTCACTTTGGGAGATTTAGCGGCAGCGAGGAAATTCACGATACACTAATTTCTTCATGATTATTTCATTTGTGCACTTTCACTGAACAAAATTAAACTAATTCCCACCTAAATTAGCTTATTTTACTCATAATTTACACTAAATTCAATAAATGTGAAAAATTTACGACCATCTTCATTCACGATGGCGCCAAAACCAAAAAGTATATAAATACTACGTAATAAGAGGCGGGACTTCCATAGATCCATAGCAAACCCGAATTTGTATAAAGTTTATTTGGTAAAGTATAACCCGTATAATATGAAAGTAAGTATAAATGCATTCAGGCAACTAGTGTCATTTGATTTGGGCGAATAAAAAACATAGCAATTTTTTTTTGACATGAAAGTTGCGTGAAACTGCCAAAACTCCCATTTTTTTTAAATTAATTTGTACCTTTCTGGGACAGGCTAAGACTTTATGCCACACTGCCACGTCTTTCATAATAATTATTACTTTAAATGCCTGTTATTAAAACATATTCGCTACTTATTTGTATATTCTTCTCCTCACTTTACCACATGTCATCTCGTTCACTGTACGAAGCAGCTGGTACAGTTGTTGATAGCGGCGGTAATCGTTTACTATCCGATGAACACTTAATTTTCTATAAATTTTAAAGAAAGAAAAAATTTCGCCCCAGACAGGAGGAGGAAAATTTTTTCTTTTTTTTTTCTTTAAAATTTATAGAAAATTTATCCCAAGCACAGGGCAAGTGCTAAAATAAAAACACTTAATTTGTTTGTTTTGTAGTTCATTAAATTTAAATTTAAAATGATTATTAACTTTTTCTTTTTTTGTTGAAATTAATCATCGTAATGACAATGTCTATCAATCTCTGCAAGTTTTATCAAAATGGTTCATCTCAATCATCAAATTGGCTTACACGTTGCTTCAGGATGTGATAAACGCATAGTCCGTTAATGGTAAAATCTTGTAATTCAGAGTATAGTTAGTCTAAGCTGATATGACGCCCCCTTCATCGCATTTAAATATACGAGAACATCTATAGTAGCAACGTAAAACACTTCTACTTTTATCAATATAGTAGCAACTTTAAGCTAGAATGTTAACATACATACATACATATCTTCACACCAAGTCCCTTACGGGGTAGGCAGAAAGTATCGAGTGCCAGACCTCACGATCCTGACAAACCTGTCTTTCTTCCTTCACATTCATAACTCTTTTCATACAAACACGCCGGTTTCGGAGACTCTTGACACCACCCTCGGATAATATTAATGTTAAGCCTTCTACAAATATTTTTTGATGCGATGCGGCGCAGCGTAGCCGCCCTAAGTGTGCTTTGCAATGAAGTGCGCAGTATATATGACAATACCTCTTTCTTAAATCATATTTTACACACAAAGCGCTCGCTATACTATCCTTCTCCACTTATATTACGGTTTCATGATTAATTATTTTCAATGCATTGTTAAGTTATGGAAGAAATAAAAAGAGTTTTGAAAAAAAAATACAGAAGAGTAACTTTTTGAATATAACTTGTTTAAAATTGTTTTTTTTAATTGCAAACACGACTCATAAATGTAGTTGAGATCAGTCAAGTGCGAGTTTGAAATGAAACGAAAATAACTTAGAAGAGGAATATGTATGTCAAGTTTTTGCCACTAATGTTAACAATACTTGACATTCAATACACGTATTTTTATTTTTTTAGCACTTGCCCTGTTACCCGTTAACACCCGCGTTATGTCCTATAGAACGGGTTAGAAAGGAATTTAAAATTTCACCACGGGACTTGAATCCTCAGTAGCTCAATTGGTTAGAGCATTCGTCGGCTTGAGACGAAAGGTTACGGGTTCAAATCCTGTCTGGGGCGAAATTTTTTCTGTCTTTAAAATTTATAGAATTCAATACACGGTTTGAAATGTGATATACATTTTTGTATATTTTGTTTTTTACAATTTCTTATAACATCTGACTGACTGATTCATCATTGTCAAGCAAAAACCTTTAAAGTTACAGCCATGAAATTCAGTGAGTAGGATCACTTCAAGGACGGAATTTTGGAAATTCTGCCCCTTAGGGGTTGAAATAGGGGTTGAAAGTTTGTTGAGAAGACCGTCATTTTTTAAGTTAGAAACATGAAATATATTTGATATTTTCCATCGTCGGCGCTTGGTAAAACTTCCAAATATTCATATTCTTAAATGAAGAAACACTTGTACTGTTTTACGTATCACTTATAATTTATTATTTTATAAACAACCATGAAACATGAAACTTTACTAATGTGCTACTTATTAAAAATGAGTAGATACGAATTTAAGCGTTTCTAGAAATTCTACCCCTAAGGGGTTAAATAGGGGTTGAAAGTTTGCATGAAAGTCCTTATTAATGCAACAGCAAGTTTTTTCATATGTTAATAACCTACCCACTGATGTATTTGGTACAAATTGCAAATCTTCTTTCATTTGAAACTGAAATAGTAAAATAAATTGAGATTCTTATTTCGGAAATTTTTATTTTGAATTCTGTCAAAAATCTATAAAAACATAATGCCTCATTTATCATAATTAGTAAAGTATACTAATTTATTAAACACAAATACAGTTAACACACGTATACACGAATGACGTGTATTATGTTTATGCTAGCGGTCGCCAATTGGTCGAATTTCGACCATAATAAATTTTAATATCCTGTTGACAAGAACGCCATCTTCATTTCTCAAGATCTAATACTTTGTTTCCAAACTTTTTAGTGCGCCATCTGTGATCTTTTATCGTTATCATCAATTTATTTGTTTGTGTGTGCCAAATGTATGGTAGTGTGGGTAATGTTTTATTTATTGATTTAACGTACTTTATAAGCATTATTATTGGAAAGTATTAGCGTTCTGCACTTTTCATACACATAAACTATAAGTGTGCTAAATTTAATGCTCCTGTGTCCTCGCAATTTTCTTAAAAAGAGATCCAAAGTTATGGCATCACGTATTATTATATAGATATCTGTATAGCTACAATCATAAATTTTTTGGCTTTTTTTTAGTTACAATTCGTACGAAACAACTTTGCACTCCGCTGGAATGCGATCCCTCTCCTGCTGCCCCGCACCCCGCATTCGCCGCAAGCTTATAGAGCGTAGCCATAGCATTCTTGTTACCGTTATCAAACCGATCTTTTATCAACATACGAATAAAAATTATGATAAATGAATGAAAAATGAAAATGGCAAATGACGTCACAGCGCGTGGTGCACAGTTAATTTGTATAGGCTGTACGTGAAAATTAGTGAAATATGCACATTCGCCTAATATATACAGGGTTACATCTAAAACACCAGTAAAATTTTGAGAAACCGTACGGAATCGATAACACTTTTGATCCATGAAAATGAAAGAAATAGAATGAATAAGGCGCAAAATAGAATTATCTTTTATTTATATCTTTTTATCCGACGCAAAATTTAAGATGTATGGTTATAACGTAAACAAAGTATAAAACTGGTTCCTACCGACCGCAGTCGCATTCACAGGCTGGTGACGTCATAGCGTTGACATAGCGTGACAATACGTAAAGAATATTTGCGGACTGTTTTAAATGAATGTACATAAAAGCAAATATTAAAATTAGGCAAAAGTATTTAAAACGCATTGTCATTTCAGCCTTAACTCCCTTATATTCAAATTTGGAACGTCCTTTCAAAGTTACCCTGTATATTTGGGACGGGGACACAAGACAGGACACAGTTTACTATAAAAAAAATAATTTATGTATAACATGGCTTCTTTGTGATGTGATAGTCGGTCTCCACAGCAAGTAGTTTCCGCCGGCCTACAGGATATCAACATCTGAAGGCCGAAAGAAACCCCTGCCGTTGACACCAACGTCTTCTTGATTTTCAGTCTTCTACGGCTTCTTTGTTAAACCACCAGGAGCGTTCTTTATCACGCTTTGAAAATGCTAGACTTATGATACAGTGCGCAACGTGTGAAGTTTCGTAAAAAGTTTAAATTTCGTAAAGAAAATATATATATAGAGTTAGTCTTACATACATACATACATATGTACATACATATATAGAGTTAGTCTTTGTTGTATTTATATAGTTTCACACTATATACAGGTAATTATGTAGACCTATTATTGTTATTATTATTAGAATTACGTTTATTATATTTTAGTTTCTTTTGTAAATTTAGAATCTTTTAGCTGTTTTATTAACTGTAATCATTTTTGTGTTGTAGTAAAATATGTTTTTTCTGTTGTCAAATTTTTGTGCACTACCCCATGTGTTTTGTCACCATTACCCATGGTAAACTGGGAGAAAATGCTTTTTTGGCATTAAGTTCGCCTTTGTGCAATGAATGATTAAATAAGTAAATAAAGAGCATCTTCACGCCAATATCCCCGAAGAGGTACGCAGAGGCACAGCCAAGACACCCACGACTAGACGAAGACACTAAGTCCTACAACGTGATAGGGGGCAAGCCAATCGCCTACTAGGCACATATCCGATCCCGAGCACTTTAATTTTAATAGAAAATTGAAAAATACACATTTTCTATTTTTTTGTTGCTTAAGTCGAGGATCGAACCCAGGACCTCAAGAAATCAAGTCCGACGCCTGATTCCCGTAAAGAAAAATTCGACTAACAAAAGAATTCAGTAAAATGTTCTTTCCATTGTTTCACAAACTGTAAAGAACTAATCTTTACACATAAATCTAACTACTTAGTGGTAGTTTACGGTCGACAGGGTTAAATTTAATTATAGTTTTAAAATGTTTTGGTAATAAATAATTAAACTAGTTATAAATGTAAATAATTGGCTTAAAAGTTAAATCATATTTATTTAAATAATATTTTTTTATAAGTATTAAAATATTTGCATACCAAAATATGGTAGAATATGTTGATATACTGAAATATCACAACATCATTAACATCTCATTTACACACATTTTGCGCAAATAAATAATTTTCTTTCTTTCTTTCATAAATAAATAGACAAGTCGAGGTTTTGGTGCTAATTTTAATGTCTATCGCTTATCTACATGGGAATATTCTAAGGCAGGGGTGAGCAAATTCTTTTGACCACGGGCCAGTAAGTTAAAAAAAATCTAGTGGCGGGCCAGTAAATTATAATTAATCTTAAGGCGGGCCGGTTTATTAAAACACCTAAAAATAGCAGTAAATATTTTACGTTACGATTATAAAACGTTGTATAAAGATAACATAAGGCAATTTTTTTATTTTACAATCTTTTATTAAAATAAAATCTATTTATGAAGTCTTAACATGTGAAATACGCAATATATATATATATATGTTTGAAGTACCGATTCAGTATCTTAATTGTTCAAATTTCAATAGTCTTTTAACATTTCGACCATTTTTTTAAGGAGTTTCATATTTTTTCCAAAAAAAGCCACGGCGGGCCGGATTAACACCTCTCACGGGCCGGATCCGGCCCGTGGGCCGTAATTTGCCCACCACTGTTCTAAGGTGTTGATTCAAGTGATTTTGAAATTATATAAAACATTGTTCTATTATTGATAATATGTAAAATATTTCGGCTGAGGATTGGTTCTTTAATATAATTGCTAAAAGAATACGCAT
>NJDC01011095.1:6320-40694 GCA_002245475.1 Calephelis virginiensis | reverse complement strand
AGGGCCGGATCCGGCCCGCGGGCCGTAATTTGCCAACCACTGTTCTAAGCTGTTGATTCAAGTGATTTTGAAATTATATAAAACATTGTTCTGTTATTGATAATATGTAAAATATTTCGGCTGACGATTGGTTCTTTAATATAATTGCTAAAAGAATACGCATCCAAAGTTATGATGATACAAACAGACATACACACCAAGTTTTTTTCACGTGTTGGTTTGGGCACCTTTTCCGAATAGAGCATCTGCCTTTCTGCCAGGCAGCTAGTAAAAGGCGAGCGTAGGCTTACCGTCACTAACACCATGACATCTGACTAGAGTTTCGCAGCGACTCGCCCAGATTGGTACCACCGCCTTACCTATTCCTGCCACTATAACGTCCAATGCTTGCCGTTGACGTGTTCCGGTTGGGAGGTTAAGCTAACCAGTAAACTTACTTTTGCTCGAGGCCTAACATCCCGGCCTCACGTTAGCAACGCACCATTACCACCTTTGGTGTCTCTAGGCGGTGTGAATTTCTTAGCATCAGGAAATCCGTCTACTTGTTTGCCTTCCAATATCATAAAAAAAATACACGGGAATGTTAGTTCAAGTGATTTTGAAATTATATAAAACATTGTTCTGTTGTTGATCTGTAAAATGTTTCTGCTGACAATCGGTTTTTTTAATATATTAGCTAAAAGAATACGCATCGAAATCGGTCTATCCAAAGTTATAATGATACAAACTGATATACATACAAAGACACTTCACAGTTATACTCCCCTCTTTTTTTGTTGGAGGTTAAAAATGGTTACCATCATACAAAATGTCAAAAAACTTTCTTCTCACGATTGGTTTTTTAATATATTAGCTAAAAGAATACGTATCCAAATCGGTATATCCAAAGTTATAATGATACAAACTGACATACATACAGAGACACTTCACACTTATACTCCCCTCTTTTTTGTTGGAGGTTAAAAATGGTTACCATCATACAAAATATCAAAAAACTTTGTCGTTTAGTCGAATTCAAAGATTAGTAGGTATGTGTTTGAACGCGTCTCGTATATACTGTTTTTTTTAATTTAGTTTAGTTATTATAGTTTAGTTTGATAACTTATTTAGTGGACAGAATATAGTTACTTACTTTAACCCAGCAACGATCTCCATAGCCCCGTTAAAGTTGCCTATGTTCCAGCAAGTGACGGCCACTCTTAAGATGCAGGCTAGGATGATCTTCCTTTCCTCAGTCGTTGGTGATGAAAGCACCAACTCTGTGATCCACGCAGATACCTGATGAAGAAAAACTTGCCTTAAGATAGCGTACTGAGTTATTTATTTAATCTTCAATTTTGTTTCTTTTTTCATTATTTACAAATAATATGTCCAAAGTGGTAGGCAAAGGCACAACCAGGGCACCCACGACTAGCCGAAGATAGTAAAACCCACAACGTGATAGGTGGCAAACCTATTGCCTACCGAGTATAAATCTGATGCGGGGCAAATTTATTTTTATTAGAAAACTAGCTGTCCCGGAGAACTTCGTTCCACCCGCTCTGTATGAGAAAACCTAAAAATATTGTTTTTCCTCGCAAGTTTCCCTTTATTGTTGCCTTTTAAACTTTCTCTGGACTTGCATAATCAAAATTAGCCGAAACTGTCAAGCTGTGAACGAGTTTTAGCGAAACTAACAAGCAGCAATTGATTTTTATACATAACCAGATTGAAAGTACAATTTTTTTATGCCCGCCCCGTAGATGGAACCCGGGACCTGAAGAAGTCCAGTCCGACATCGGACCGCAGAGGCGATTTGTTTATTTAATTTTCACCTATCAGATTATAAGATTCTTGATCCTGTTGTGATGACCTGTGATAGGATTCTCTAGCACTAGTGAAATGATGAACTATATTTTTACTAGGTGGAATTGAACAAGAAAGTAATTTAGTTTTTTTAATATTTCTGAAATAAAAGTGGCCTAAGTTACTCCTTATTACATCAGCTACCTGTCTGTGGAAGTACCATCAACATCCGTCCAGCTGTTTCAGAGATAAGCCGAACAGACAGATAGATGGATAGACAGACTAAAATAAATTTCTATAAATTTTAAAGAAAGAAAAAAAAATATTTTCTCTCTTTAAAATTTATAGAAATGTATCCCAAGCACAGGGCAAGTGCTAAAATAAAAATACGTTGCGAAAAACGAAAGTTATGGCCATTCTAAAATGTGAATTTCATCTGTAATGATGAACTCATTTGGTGGGTACTCAGAATTGTGTATCTATAGGACATAACTACCCGCGTTAACGGGTTAGAAAGGAATTAAAAATTTCGCCACGGGACTTGAATCCTCAGTAGCTCAATTGGTTAGAGCATTCGTCGGCTTGAGACGAAAGGTTACAGGTTCAAATCCTGTCTGGGGCGAAATTCTTTCTTTCTTTAAAATTTACAGACAAAAAGTGTTGTTTTGGTATATGTACCGGAGACATACTCATAATATAGTAAAAAAACAGTTATTTTAATATCACAAACGGACACTCAATTTTTTTTGTATGTATATATTTAAAAATGCTTCAAATGCTCCTTGACGTTACGCTTATTAAGCTTTCATCTCAAAGTTAAACCCAGTTGATAATACTTTCATGTCAATTTTAAACTTCCCAAGAACTTCAACATGAAGTATGAAATAGCAATTTTAATTATCTCAACTATTAGTCTTTGGAACAACGCTCTTTTTTTAAAGAAGTCTTCTTTAAAAAAATATTTTTGTAAAAAATCAAAAAGGAAAATATAACGTATTATTTTTGAACTTTATTGTTAATTGATTGTCGAACGTCATACGTGGTTCTGACACAATTATGAAATGTCTGAGGTATTTTAATGGTATTAAGAAGTTGAGTGAAGGGAAATCGCCTCTGTGGTCTAGCGGTCCGGGTGTTGGACTTGACTGCACTAGGTCCCGGGTTCGAATCCCGGGTCGGCCAACAAAATTGGATTTTTCCAATTTCGTAATAAAAAAATTTTGGTCGGGATTGGAAATGTGCCCGGTTGGCGATAGGCTTGCCACCTATCACATTGTCTTCGGCTAGTCGTGGGTGCCTTGGTTGTACCTCTGCCTTCCTCTTCGGGGATATGGGCGTGAAGATACTTCTAGTAAAGAGATATAAAAAGCATCTTCAAGCCTGGTGCCTCTGCCTACCTCTTCGGAGAGATATGGGCGTGAAGTTACTTTTTTTTAAATGTGATATTATTAACTAATCATACGTTTTTTGTTATGAAGATAATTTCTTTGTAGAATAGAAAATATTAAACTGGTGTTAAATATTAGAGGGTACAGACTCACAAAGTTACTAAGAGTTAGGTGAGAAAATAAGATCGGTGTAAGTATGTATGTATTCCAATATTTAATAAAGTATTTCCATGTATTTAGTCTGTCCAGGTATTTACATTAATCATACATACCTTCACGCCAAGTCCCTTACGGGGTAGGCAGAGAGTATTGAGTGCCAGACCTCACGATCCTGACAAACCTGTCTAGCTTCCTTCACATTCAAAACCCTTTTCATACAAATACGCTGGTTTCGGATACTTTTGACACCACCCTCGGATAAAATCCGAGTGATCTGATCGTGGAATCTCAACCTTGGTCTCACCGGGTACCTACATCCATCCACATTGGCATTGTATATCTGCCTTGTCAATCTTTTATCTGTAATTCTTTCCACATGACCGAACCAGCGGAGCATGTTCTTTCGCATTTCAACACCAACACTTTCTTTCAATCCCACTCTTTCTCGGATCTCACTGTTACGAATGCGGTCAGCGAGCGTAACACCACACATTTCAACTGCCTTTATCCTACTATTCAATAATAATCATACAACTTCAATGTTTATTCTATACAAGAAAATAATTTGTTTCAATTGAAGTTAAATCAAATGTGAATTCCCAATGTAAATGTTACTTTAAATTATTAATTCGTATGCTGTTGTAAAATGTGCCATGTGCGGTGGACTACAGAGTATACATTTTAAATTAAAAAAGTGTTCAAAGCAATTTAAACTTTGGTCCTCATGTTCCCGCTAATTTATTAATCTGTTGACTTTTATAATAGTGCGGAATAAATCTGTCACAGAGCTTCTTTTTTGCACTAACCCATTATAAAATTTGATTTTACGAGCGTAAAAGTTTAATATTAAAAGCTTTATATTAAAAGCTCCTTAGCCTTCTCGCTTTCGTTACAGTAAAGTGTTGCGTCGAGTCTTTATCTCTAACTTACTTATTGCAGACACAAAACGTCAGTGCGCGTCATTGTCATGATACAAATTAGGTGGGGTATCGGATAGACTTACACTTACCTTAATCCAGGTATTGATATAGCAACACACCAGTGACATATATGGTGTTTTTATACGATGGTTGTCATTTAACATCAGGAAAGCATCACAAACGAAAATGGCGTCTGATGAGCGACAAAAAATTACTATAGATACTGTAAATGCGTTATTGTCCTGTAGCTGAGCTGCTAGGCCAGTTGAGGTGGAAGGGATTACCCCACCCTCCAGGTTGGAATGCGACATTTCCATCATGGCATCAGAAAGAGGTACCTAAGATGGTGGATCGCTAATTGAGAAACTGTATAGCCGTCTATTATCAATACTCGTCTCATTATGCTCGTCTCATTTTTTTAATGTCTAATACGTTGCAAACCTCGCGCTTTTTATACTTATTGGACTTTGTGGGTCGAGCAGAACCTTCAGCTTGAGATATCATTACTTAAATGGATTCGACTATTCCCTATAACGCCTGTAACAAGGGCTATCGCCCGGGAGACCGTACTTCAACTTGGTGCTGCGTTCTGGTTAGTGAGTGGGTCGATTGGAAGGGTTTTGGCTCGACGCTCAGCGTTAGGCACCTAGCGGAAAAGAGTTCTTCGTTGCGGAGACCGGTGTTGCGTAGTGTTGCATGTGCTAGTGTGTTGGGGCTGAGAGCGAGGCTCGTATTTGCGATAGTTATCAGATTGGTGGAATCCGTAAGTGTGTGACGTTTGTATGTCACCCCCATATCATCGAAGAGGTAGTCAAGGCACCTACGACTAGCCGAAGACACTAAGTTCCTCAATGAGATAGGTGGCAAATCTATCGCCATCCGGGTACACATCCAAACTCAAGCAACAATTTTTTTATTAGTTAATGGGAAAAACCATATTTTTATTTAGTTGCCTGACTCGCGATTTGAACCTAAGACCTCATGAAGTCAAGTCCAACACCTGGACCGCTAGACCACGAAGGCGACATAGTATGGCCTTCTAAACCTAGTGAGTACGTCCGTGTCCGATGTGATGCTCATGTATAGGCAAACTTTGTTTCACTCATTCAGTTTGTATGGGTGAAAGTAAAATATTATTGTTTCCATTTCTCCCATTTCCTCTCTTCATAAGAACCTTTTCCTGGCAACAATTAAAACAATACAGAAATAATTAGCCAAATCGATGCATTCGTTCGGAAGTTACGTGCTTATCAACACATTTAGCGATTCATGCTTACTTGGGTTAGATTTAATTTGTGTGACTGGGATATCTATTTATTTATTTTTATATTAAAAATATTAAAAAGTAAAAAAAAAACAAATAAAAATAATACTTAAAAATATTAAAAAAATGTTAGTTTGACTTAATCTTGCACGTTGCAGGTTAGATATTTAACTCTGAGTTAGCTTCTAACTAAGGTTAAATGCACTACTTATAAATGAACTACTTATATACATATATCCCTGGACAAGTCACACAAATTGAATCTGACCCCAAAGTAAGCAAATTATATGCTTGTGTTATTGGCTTTAGTCAACGATACAGTTACATAGAAATACTTAGATAGATACCAGAATACATTTAATAAACACCCAGACCCGGAAATGCAGGCGTTTAAATGTTATCACACAAATGCCTGCGCCGGTCGGGAATCGAACCCGAGCCTCGCGATTCGTCGATGCAGGCGAGTACACTAGCCACTCGACCAAGGAGCCGCCAGACGTTGTTCTGCTATAATTTTAATTTGATTTTAGTAAATCATTTAGGGTAAGTTATCCTTGTTACATATGGGTATGAAATATAGATGTTGGCCGATTTTCAGACCTACTCAAGATGCTCACACAATTTCACAAGAACCGGTCAAGCCGTTTCAGAGGAGTACGAAAACGAACATTGTCACATGAGAATTTCATATACAAGATAGAGCATGTACAGGTAGTTACGACTACCCAACTCGCCCCAGTTTTTTATATAGAGACTACTGGAGAATACAAGAAAGAATCCTAACAAAGACCTGACGTCATTTCCAAATTTTGATGACTCTCTCTAATATAACGGCCTCTCTCTCATTTTGACTTTATCGACATCACCCCGTGTAATAGACTACTACTAGAAGTTACACTCCTCACAAATAACAGAGCCATTACGGTTTGCTACCGTCTCTGTAAATTATTTGTATGAAAACTTTGCACAGCGCCTCTATTGGCAACTAAGAGAAACACATTTTTAAACCAAAAGAGTCACCGCCTCGTTAGTCGAGTGGCTAGCGTACACGCCTAACTACACCGACTAACCGCGAGGCTTGGGTTCGATTCCCGACGGAGGCAGGCATTTGTGTGATGAACATTTAGATATCTGCGTTTCCGGGTCTGGATGTTTATTAAATTTATTCTGGTATCTATTTAAGTATTTACATGTATTAGTATCGTTGACTAACATCCATAACACAAGCATATAATTTGCTTACTTTGGAGTTAGATCAATTTGTGTGATTTGTCCAGGGATATTTATTTATTTTATTTATTAATTATAGATTTCGACACGTAACTTACCGAACGTAATCTAACTAACTCATGGTTCTCTTATATTATACGAGTAGTTATTAAAAATAGATTATCAGAAGCTAGTGAAATAATTGTTTTCACTTACAAAACTTTTACATTACTGGAATTCCAAAATTCAAAAAGGAATTTTAAAAGGAAATAAACAAGAAAATTCAAAACACGTCGAAGGATTCACAGTCGGCTTAGCCTTACGTAATTCGTTCTGACGGCTGTCTTTTGTAATAAATTCATGGATAAACCGAAAGAACGAGTTGGGAAGATGTTCTGAATTTCAGTAATTTTATTTTACAAAATACGACCACTGCGTATCTATTTTGTATCTTCACGCCCGTATCATATTCGGTAGGCAGAGGAACAAAGTATTAGCTGATACTGCTTACCATGTAATAAATTTTAAAGTCAATTTACACGTAACCTGTGATAAAGTCACAATTTTGTATGTATAATGTTGACTTAATGACTGAACTGTCTGACTTTATAGATAATTGACGTCTCTGAGTGAAGCTGTTATTGGGTAACGCCTGCTTAAATTATAAATATGAAAAAAATGCCTTAGACTTTCATATCCCTTTCTTTAAATAATGAATTGGTTAGCTATATTCTAGTCTTTGGAAGACCGTCGCATAGATGTAGACGATATGATGTATGCATATTTAAATATAGCACTTGAAGTCAGGTGAACTGAAAATTGACACGTGAATTAAATATGAAAGCGAAATTAAAGCGCACAGGTGTGGACATAGCCATATACATAAACATGAAAACTATGAGTATTAGTCAATCTTAATAATAAATAGAAATACTTAAAATAGGTATCGATATAAACGTGATTCTGACAACTCGGAAATACATTTCTGTTTCTCAATTATCCCTTCATTGGGAATCGAACATAAGCCTTCCAGATTGTTGGTGGCGTTAAGCGTGTTAACTACTCTGATAACCATCGAGACGGCGATAACAATAACACTATTACGAAGTACTATTACTTATTCTATTCGTAAATAATTTTACTATCCGTAATAAATCTATGCAATAAATTTACCATATTACACACATTAAACTAAGGTTTATTGACTTTTGAAGGTTAGGTAAAGTTAGGTGTTACGGGTTACGTTTAATAATAGTATTGAAACTTTGTTTATGAATGTGCTTGGTTTAATATTGGAGTAATAATACCGATTTAATGTATGCAAATAAATCCGTGTTTCTGAATACTGAAGATTAAGTATATGATACTTAAATTTAAGGATTTACTTAACCGACACCGGTAAGGAGGAGTTTATCAAATATAATAAGTATTTTAAGACTTTAGATACAAAAGACTACTTATCTCTAATGGTCTTTCTCACGTATGATAGTAGACATGATAATTTTTCCCCGTGTTGACTCGGGCTCCTTTGCAGAATAGACCATCTGACTTCCTGCCAGGCAGCTCGTAACAGGTGAGCATACGCTTACCATCTCTTCCATCGTGTCATCCTACTACTCGCCCAGATTGGTACCACCGCCTTACCTATTCCTGCCGCCATAACTTCCAATGCCCTCCGTTTACGTGTTCCGGTTCGGAGGGTAAAGTAGCCGGTAAACTTACTTTTTGCTCGAGGCCTAACATTCCGGCCTCAGGTTGGCAACGCACCATTGCCACCTTTGGTGTCTCCAAGCGGCGTGTTTCTTTCCATCTGCTTGTTTGCCTTCCATTTTCACAAAAAAAAATGTTGCCAGATCAAACGCAACGTTGCTAGTCACATTACTTAATTTACAGACCTCGTACTCCACAAAAAAACACTGTAAATTATTACCGAATTTCATACTTCGTTCCGAAAAAATCGTTTCGCTGATACATTTTCGAGCTGCCTCAGCTGGTTATAGAACTCGCTCGTTGCTTACAACACACGCAACCCGCTATATGTTTTTGAATTTACTTATTTTCTTTTACGCTTCATAAAAAATATACCTTCTAGAAGATTTGCTTCTTACGTGTGTACACTAATACACACACACACACACATACACACACACACATACACACACACATATAAATGTTTTTAATTGTTTGCTACGTAATAACTCAGCAACAAACAGATTTTAGAAACAGACTCAAGGTAGATCATGATCCCGTGTTGGCCCTATATAAATTTTAATGTAACAATTCGCCTAGTGGTTTTTGAGATATAATTAAAAAATATCGTCGAGCCCATAACACCGAAGGAATAGGCAGAGGCACAACTAGGGCACCCTAACCTCGTTTTCGAAAAAAAGAACTATTTAGTTGCGTCGTGTTTATTACATTAGAGTCGGTTTTTTGTATTTTCCCTGCTCTTATATGATTTCTGACTAATCTGGATTGGGATAGATTGAAAAGAAACACCAAAATACACGCTAATGGTAAGCAGCGAAGTTGTGTCCGTAGGAAAAGGTTATAAAAACTTGTAGGAGTAGTCACAAAACTTCATTTTATCGTAGTCACGATATTAGTTAGAAATTCAATCTTTGCTTTTTACGTAACTACTGCGTAGGGTAACGTTACGGTCCATATTCTTTAAAAGACGGCAAACGTTTTCAAAATATACTTACTTCAAAATATACATAATAATACTTACTAATAACATATATAAATCATAAAATAACATATCTTCTTAAATAAAAAAAAAATAAAAAAAAAAATTAAATTAAAAATTTAATAAAGAAATGGTGAATATCTATAAAATAAATGGCGAATATAACAAACAAATTCAACTTTAAATTTTACTGCTGTGTGTTAAATAAATCCATCCACGCATTTGATCTCTAGAGTGACACTAAACATGCATACAAACATAGATTAGTAAAGACATTTCCCTTAGTTGTGTTATCAGACGGGATAAAAACCATAGTAGAAAGTAAACCTACTATGGAAAGCTACTGTGCTACAATATAGCTACGTACACGCTACGACGCCATTGATCTACGCCGCTACGGTGTAGACGTTGTAGCTGCAATGGCGTAGCTTTTATAAAGAAAAAGTATCTAATTAGTATCTAACCGGGAGTTACTCGAAGTCTGTAGGTTTGTATAATATAAAGTAATATTATGTAAAAAGTAACACAAAAAAGAACTCTCCATATCGTCATTTGAGCTTATCTTTCCAAACACCCATGCAAAAATTTATGTTAAGTTTGTCTTAAGTCGACAACTTTTGATTCTGACAGCAAAGTAAGCAACGCAAATATATTATTAATGATACATAGTTTTGCAGATATTTGTGTTGCTTACTGTATATATGGCGAATGTGTTTTCAATCTAGATATTCTATTGGAAAAATATCAGCGTAGATAAAGGTATTTTTTGGCTGTATACCAAACTGGTTTTATAATAGCTTTCTCTTATATCTTCATTGTAATCTCACTTTTAGATTTTGCCTTTAAAAGCACGTACAAGAGCAACAAAATTTTGTGGTGACCATGATTTCTAAATACAGGATATTTTTTGTTTTATTTTGTTTAAAGTGTTTTTAAAAACTTCTTTCTAAACTTCAACAAGCTTAGAGGTTGGACCCTAAGCGCGTTGTTGGGCATTGAAATACGGTTTTAAATATGTTTTGATTTTAAAGTTTACGAAACTCCTACCTAATAATATAATTTTAATAATAGCGGTTTAGATTGCGGTGCCATACGTGTGACGTAATACAAGGTCACATTTTGTGTACTCATTTGAATTCAAGTGATAGATGATCAGATAATCGCATGTTCAAATATGCCATAGCGGTATTGATGTCACGTTATGTAAATTTTATAGATTTTTGAATAAGTTAAGTACTGATACATACCAAGATTTTTGACCTTTAAATAATAAACACTGATTTTTTTTTACCACATGTATATTTTGATTATTTTTGGTAAAGTTGCTAAGATACTTTCAGTTTTCGTTTGGAAGGGCTTTTGTAAACACACTAAACATTTTTATAGCACCGTCAGTAGTGTCATGTGTATAAACAAAAAGAACAAAATGAAAATGTTTTAAAACAATTATTTTATTTAAATTGTTTTTTACGTATATCACAATCTTTCCCAAGTGGTCACCCTACTCGACCCCGAACTAAATAGTCTCTAATATGTAAAATCACGAAAGCAGTAAATGTAAATATTGTAAATGTCTTTCATGAAGATTTCTTCATCTGATAAATATCTGTTTTATTTAAATTTATGCAAATTTTTAAAAAAGACAATAAAATTTTAGTTAAGTTCAATTAGCGCTTAGAAATATTCGCGTATCCCTTAATTACCATAGCGCGCATTTATACCTCGGTTTTTAAAGATATTAAATATTTCTAACCCACATATCTTCAAGCCAAGTCCCTACCAGGGTAGGCAGAGAGTATCGTGTGCCAGACCTCAAGATCCTGAAAAACCTGTCCGATTTCCTTTACATTACATCATTAACTTTTTCATACAAACACGCCGGTTTCGGAGACTCTTGACGCAGACTTTAACTTGAGTGATCTGATCGTGGAATGTCAACCTTGCTCTCCCTGGTACCTATAGCCATCCACATTCGCATTGCATATCTGAATTGTCAATCTTTCATCTGTCATTCTTTCCACATGTCCGAACCAGCGGAGCATGTCCTTTCGCATTTTTTTTACGATAATGGAAGGCAAACAAGCAGACGGATTTCCTGATGGTAAGAAATTCACGCCGTCTAGAGACATCAAAGGTGGTAATTGTGCGTTGCTAACCTGAGACCGGGACGTTAGGCCTCGAGCAAAAGTAAGTTTACCGGCTAGCTTACCCTCCCAACTGGAACACGTCAATGGCAAGCATTGGACGTTATAGTGGCAGAAATAGGTAAGGCGGTGGTAACGATCCCTGCGAGTCGCTGCGAAACTCAACCACCTAGTAGGATGTCACGGTGTTAGTGACGGTAAGCCTATGCTCGCCTTTTACGAGTTGCCTCGCAGGAAGCCAGATGGTCTATTCTGCAAAGGAGCCCGGACCAACACGGGAATCTACATTTTAACACCAACGCTTTCTATCAATCCCACTCTTCCTCGGATCTCACTGTTATAAATGTGGTCACCGAGCGTTGCACCACAGATTTTAATCGTATCATTATTACATAGAGTAAAGTTGCTAGTAAATACAACTAATACGAGTATATATTCGACATTCAAGTGCTAAATATTAACATTTTATAGATTTTCTTCAGTAATTGATAAGTGTCACAATTGTTTCTATACTTGTTATTGTTAGTGCTTGGTAGAATTCTATTCCAGGCACAATTTATTAATTTCACTAATACTTTCCACAATATATATTATAATTTTTAATAGCCATGATGATGCTTAAATATCGAAACTGGTTGGCTGAAATAAAACTAGCTTGGTTTTTACACATTTTTAATTGCACTTGTATTTTCCACAATATATATTTATTCATAAGAACCGAAGACCGGTTTCGCTATTTTAGCATCATCAGGGCTATAACAACTGAACTTTTGTTTAAAATCATACCAAAGAATTAGTGTGATTTATATTTACTAGTGGTCGCCCATTGGTCGAAATTCGAACATAATAAATTTTAATATCTTGTCGATAAAAACGCCATCTTCATTTCGCAAGACCAAAAAATATATTGTAGAAAGTACAAGTGTTTTGAATAAATTGTTTCACCAACTACTTTGTTCCCAAACTTTGTAGTGCGCCATCTGTGATCTTTTATCGTTATCATCGATATATTTGTTTGTGTCAAATGCATGGTAGTGTGGATAACGTTTTATTTATTGAATTGATGTTTTTTATAAGCATTATTATTGAAAAATAATAGCGTTCTGCAATTTTCCTACACATAAACTATAATGCCAAATTGTGTGCCAAATTTCATACTCTTCCGTTCGCACAATTTTTGTAAAAAGAGGTCTAAAGTTTTGGCATCACGTATTAATATATAAATATATTTTATTTGGTATAATATTTATATGTTATTATAATAAAAAAATAATTAATTGTGAAAGTTGAATTCAATTGTGAATTGAAAAATTAATAAATTGTAACTCTTTAGAGTCACAGCTGTTTTGGGTGCTACAGTTTACAAAATTCCTGAACTTAGCTATTTTATGGTCACCCTGTTTAAGCCCAACCTAAATAGTCCCGATTATGTAATAGCACGGAGGCAGTTAATGCAAATACAGGATATTAACGGGCGTCCTTCAGGAGGGTCTTTTCGGTTTAAAGCCCTACACAATACCATCTGTTGTATACAACTTTTATTACAAACTAGCCGGCCCGGCGAACTTAGAATCGCAATTATATCGTATTAACAATTTGAATATAAGGAAAATTAAAGTACTATTTTTCCTGCTGTTTTCCGGGGCTTTCTTTTGAAGTTATACTTCTTTTGGCGCGTTAGGAAAAAATGATGAGGGTAAATTTTTACGATGCGCGCGCATACCGTTACGAAAAACCGACATGATGAAGTTAGCTATGAAGTTAGCTATAGATAACATTTTAGTTTTTAAAAAGATTTTTATCTTATTACGCCTTAGAAGTATAACTTCTAACGCGTGTACATAAGTACACACACACTTTTTTTAAAGGAAGAAAGTCCCACATAAAGGAAGAAAGTCTACATTTTTCGCTTATGTTGGCCGCGCATCAATAGCCATAACAAAAATAATATAGGACTACCTTAGAATCATGACCTATTCGTATCTTTCTAATCGGAACCATCAACACAAAAAACATACAGTAGGAGTGAAAACCTCCTTTTTGGAGTTGGTTAAAGCTTAGAATAAAATTGATAACTTATTAATATTGACAAGATTTTCAAAACACGAACTAAATAAAAACCAAATTTACAGTACACACACACTTTTTATATGATCCTTCTTCTGACAATAACCAACACAATAAAAAAGAATGAGCAAATTTAGTCCATCCGTTTAGGAGAGATACGACGACCACGCGAAAGGGGGATTCATTATTAGGTATATACTAATAGAGGTAAGGGGGCATCCATTACTTTCATAACTTTAAAACAATGCTGACTGGTCTTACATACCATTTTTTAAAACTTGCGTAAATTTTTATATGGAACCAACTACCCAGCGAACTTCGTATCGCTTGACATTACTAACATTTTGTATTCGAGAAAAAATAATACATTGTCTTATTTTCCCGGTTTAGTTTCTTCGTTTCGAACATTATCTTTACAGTAACATTTTTAATTATTTATACGGGATACTCACGATCTCTTTTTATTTTATTTGTCGATATTTCGGCCTAGTTGCATAGGCCGTGGTCACGACGGGACTGTCAGTCCCGTGAGTATCCCGTATAAATAATTAAAAATGTTATTAATTCGCGACGATTTAAGTTTAAAATCTTATCTTTACAGTAGCTAACTCAACATAAAAAAAAATACCAAAATTGATCTATCCTTCCACGCGCGATGCGTTCAAGAGAAATGTGGATTCTTTGTTATACATAAGAAATGAGACAGTAAACAAACACACAGGTTTCTGGTGATATGCGACAACCGTAGCCTATTTGTCTATAGGTGGGGTGTGTCACAGTCCTGTGTTCAGGGTGTTGGATCTTAAATGCAAGTATACCGGCTACCGTACCCTCCGGATCTGGGGACTGATTATGTATCTCAGTTGCCAACTCAAAATGGAGAAGTGTACATCAAATGACGTCATTTGTGTTTGCTATCTCTATGGTATTTCTGTTGGTCACTGGAGATAGCAAATATAAAACACGT
The DNA here is from genome assembly GCA_002245475.1 of Calephelis virginiensis. Classification (NCBI taxonomy): domain Eukaryota; kingdom Metazoa; phylum Arthropoda; class Insecta; order Lepidoptera; family Riodinidae; genus Calephelis; species Calephelis virginiensis. The sequence goes on along the minus strand of NJDC01011095.1, from coordinate 26,102 downwards.
CATTTGACAGCTATTTTATGCACACTTTTACATTTGACTGGGCAACTGAGTTACACAATCAGCCTCCAGAGAATAACACTCTCATTTTGGTGGCAGGAATAGGTGAAACGGTGGATCCATAACCTGGTAAACAGCTGTACTGTACATTAAAACTAGTGAAAATTGCCAGTTTATATTACAACTACAATCATTAAATAAATAAACATCCATTGACAAGTTACACAAATTAAATCTTACCCCAAATTATATGCTTGTGTTATGGGTGTTATATTAAATCTAACTCCAAAAAAAAGTTTCTTCAAGCTCATATCCCAGAAGAGGTAGGCAGAGGCACAACCAGGGCACCCACGACTAGACGAAGACACTGTGTCCCACAATGTGATAAGTGGCAAGCCTATCGCTAACCAGGCACATATCCAATTCCGAGCAACGTTTTTTTTTGTTAGAAAATTGGAAAAATCCAATTTTCTTTTTGTTGACCGACCCGGGATTCAAACCCGGGGCCTCATGCAGTCAAGTCCAATAACTGAACCGCTAGACCACAGAGGCGATAACTGGCCCCAAAGTAAGCAAATTATATGCTTGTGTGATTGGTGTTAGTCAAAGATTCTAAAACATAAAAATACTTAAATAGATACCAGAATAAATTTAATAAACACCCAGACCCTGAAACGCAGACATCTAAATATTCATCACACAAATGCCTTCCCCCGTCGGGAATCGAACCCGAGCCTCGCGGTTGATCGGTGTAGTTAGGCGTGTACGCTAGCCACTCGAGCAACGAGGCGGTCAAACTATAGAAAGCTTTTGTATTAGATAACCCGTACATAAAAAAATATACGCCCACTTCGTCAAATTACCGACTAGAATATCCCAAATGACAGTGTGTTTTTGACAATTAGCCCTTAATGGCCGCCTGGGATTATTAGTAAATGGAGGCTTTAATTATACAGGAAAACGTATTTAGTGATGGCATACGTATCTACACTCTTATCGATGTTTTTGATTCGATAATAAATTTCATTATTTTTCATTTATGAGATTCGAAAATTTGCTGTTTCCATTTGTGTGTTTTTAGGGGCAAACCACTTTCAGTGGTTAAGAAAGATAAGTCATAATCCTGAGGTAGTCCGATATTAGTTTTAATGTGATCCGATTCGACTTATGCAGCAGTATTTGAGTTATGCATAATAGCCCATAATTTTTTTGTTTCATATTTTAAGAAAAAGAAACGTGTTGCACTCCGTGAGTGCCGGCAGATATCTGACTAGGTGGTAGAATTTTTCAGCGACTCGCCCGGATTCGGTACTTTTTTTTAATGCGTTAACGTTATAGCGGCATATAACGTCAGCGCTTGTCATTGACGTGTTCTGGTTCAGAGCCGGTAGCTGGTAAATGTTTTTCTCGAGGCTTAACATCCTGGATAAGGTTGGCAACGCACGATTACCACCTTTGGTGCCTCTTGGATGTGAATTTCATATTATCAGGAAATCCGTCTGCTTGTTTGTCTTCCAATATCATAAAAAGACTAAATATCTGCATAGGTATTTCTATCAATTTTCTAATACCTAATTGTAATATTTTGCTATTCATCAATAATTTTATATTTAATTTTATTTTATAGAAAATACTAAAGCTTTTGGCCACAGATATTGATGCAAATGTTTAGTTCACACGATTCAAGGACAGTTCATAACTTATAATTTTGGCTTTTAATAACTGAGTTATAAGCAGGTGGAGGACGTTATAATTATACGTGAAAAACTTTGGTGACATGAAATACTTTAACAATTTAAATAATTTAATAATATGCTGAATTGTTTTCTTTTTCCTCTAATAAAGCGTTTTTATATACAATTTCACCGAAGATATCCCGGACGTCAGCCTGTACGAGATTTGGATGGGGAAGAAAGGTTCTCGAGTGGCGGCACCGCACCGGAAGACGTAGTGTTGGACGACCTCCCACCCTGTGGACTGATGACCTGGTCAAAGTCGCTGGATACAAGCGGCTGGTGACCGTGACTTGTAGCGATCTTTTTTTGGGGAGGCCTATGTCCAGCAGTAGACGTCCTCCGGCTGATGATGATATACAATTATTTTTCTTACTCTAGTGTAAGCAAATTATATGGTCGTGTAAAGTACTTCACGCTCATATCCCCGAAGGGGTAGGCAGAGGTACAACCAGATCTTCCACGATTAGCCGAAGATACTAAGTTCTACAGTGTGATAGATGTGATAGGTAGCAGGCCTATCACGTTATTTTTTTAATAGAAAATTGAAAATATACATTTTCTATTTTATAGCCCGACCCGGGAATCGAACACGGGACCTCAAGAAGTCAAGTCCGACGCCGGGCCGCTAGACCACATATCCGATGGCTAGAGGGTGTGTTATGAGTGTTAGTCAACGATGAAAGGCGAGGAAAGAATGACAGATGAAAGATTGACAAAGCAGATATACAATGCGAATGTGGATGGATGTAGGTACCCGGGGAGACCAAAGTTGACATTTCACGATCAGATCAATCGGATATTATCCGAGGGTGGTGTCAAGAGTCTCCTAAACCGGCGTGTTTGTATGAAAAGGGTTATGAATGTGAAGGAAGCAAGACAGGTTTGTCAAGATCGTGAGGTCTGGCACTCGATACACTCTGCCTACTCCGTAAGGGACTTGGCGTGAAGATATGTATGTGTGTAGTCAACGATACTAACATATGAAATACTTATTTACCGATCAAATTGCTCGGATATTATCCTGGGATGGTGACAATAGTACCCGAAACCGGCGTGTTTGTATAAAAAGGGACTGTAGAGGAAAGTAAGCAGGTCCGTATCATGACCCCGTAAGGGATTTGAGGTGAAGATATGTGTCTATGTATGTAGTTATATAACAGTTACCTGAATACATTTAATAAGCACCAAGACCCAGAAATGTAAACACCTAAATGTTCATCAGAAATGTCCCCATTGGGAATCGCCTCGCCTCGCGTCTGGGGGCTGATTACGTTTCATTTCAGTGATTATCACTGGGTAAAGTGTACATTAAATAGCTGTCAAATAACGTCATTTTTGTTTGCTATCTCCATTGTATTTCAGTTGGTCACAGGAGATAGCATATAAAACACGTCATTAGACAGCTATTTGATGTACACTTTACCCAGTGACCATAACTAAAAAGATACATAATCGGCCTCTTGGTCGGTGGAGTTAGGTGAACACGCTAACCCCTCGACCAACGACACGGTCGGTATTTACGCACACTTCCAAAACATATATTCACGCCGAATCCCTTGTGTGTCGGCAGAGAGTGTCGAGTGCAAAGTGCCACTATCCGTGTAGACCGTGTAGACTTGATATTCATTTCTCTTTTCAAACAAATACGCCTGTTTTGGGAGTCTCTTGACATCGACCTCGTATAAAACTAAAATGATTTGATCGTGGAATGTCAATTTATGTCTTAAAATGTATGTTTAGCAAGTTTTCTATTTAGTGGCTAAAGCAGTAAAATAAGTAACGCGAAAGCACTTATTTTGTACTTTATCATCGACTTTTAATATTGCTTTGACGGGTATAAAATATACATATAAACCTTCCTAACTATATCTAATAAAAAAACCACATCAAAATCCGTTAAGTACTTTGAAAGATTTAAGCATATAAAGGGACAGAGGGACAGAGTACGCGACTTTGTTTTATACTATGTAGTGATGTTTAATTTAATACAAATTGTGTAGTTTCGATCCGGAAGCAGTTTTACTAATAAATATTGTATTTAAAACGTCTAAGTGCAAATCGGACTCGCCGTACCATCAGTTATCATATTATAAAAAATCGCCTCTGTGATCTAGCGGTCCGGGTGTTGGACTTGGCTGCATGAGGTCCCGGGTTCGAAACCCGGGTCGGCCAACAAAAAGAAAATTGGATTTTTCCAATTTTGTAATAAAAAAATGTTGGTCGGGATTAGAAATGTGCCCGGTCGGCGATAGGCTTGCCACCTGTCACATTGTGGGACTTAGTGTCTTCGGCTAGTCGTGGGTGCCCTGGTTGTGCCTCTGCCTACCTCTTCGGGGATATGGGCGTGAAGATACTAAAAAATCATAGAAATTAATTGCAAGGATTTCTTGCATTTCTTCATTTAATATTTCATGTATATTATACAGTAGTTGCGGTTCATTTACTAAGTGCTAGAGGTGAGGCGTAAATACTAGAACAGATAAGAAGATTAGGTATTTTCGGAGACTAGGCCGCACCTATTCCAATTTTCGCAAGCCTTCTAAGTCTCGTCTACCTCATATTCGCTCGATGACAGCGCTTATGCGTATCGCGTACAACACTCATTCGTTCATATGATTCTGTCTCACTCACACGTGTTTTGCTATATATCTGCTATCTTGCTTTAGGTGGAAACGAGACAACAATATAAATTATAAAAGTCATATTTGTAAATAAAATAAATTAAAATCTCTTAAATACGTCAACTTACGTACTATTGCACTCTTGGCTAATATTATACTGCATTTGTAAGTTTGCAGTCCTAAGCCTGTTCAAGTATTAGGGAGAGTTGTTACCTTAGTGACTTATGATCTCATCTATTCTTCCTAGTCTTGCTAAGGACTGGACTCGCAACGTATATCGTAGTTAATACTAGGTGAGACTAGGTGGAACAGGTATTTGGATCACGTATTTTTAAAGACTAGGAACAGGTGGACTTGATCCTAACTTTACCTAGTACAATCCATCTCTACTAAGTTCGCGAATGCGCCTATCGCAAACGAGCAATCGATATGTGACCAAACACGGAAGATCAGTGAAACAACTGCCAACCAGCGGAGATACAAAATATCAAAAACATTACATAAAAGGCTTATGGCAAACGGTTGTGCGATTCTAAACTGCACATCGCCATCTCTTGACAGTGGGGTACTCTTATTTCAAGCGCTGATGTTACAGTTCCTATTAAAAAAAAACGACTCACTAGATTTCGTTCAAACCAATTTTAGGTGGCAGTTTACGTGGTAATACATATTTTAGAAGTTACAGGGATATAATACGGACGAAGAGACAGACAGATATGACGAACCTATAAGGTTTTTTGGCTACGGAACCCTAAAAAGGGAAAGGTCTGACGGATTATTAAATAAAATTTGTTTAAATTTAATATATGGGTATTGGCATATTGAAAAAAATTTAGAAATCCAATTCTTAAGGATTGTTGTTTTAGGGGAAAGTTTGTGAGAAACTTCATTTGGACACATTTGTCGGAAAAAATAATGTAAAATAAGAATAAAATATTTATTTCACGTCGACCACACAAACACGATGAGTATAAAAACCTAAAAATTCCACCGGTTCCTGAAATTTAATATCAACACTCTATATACTTTCACCGGAAACCCCTCCGACTTTCCCGTTAGGGAGAACGGGAAATCCTGAGGTGGCGTATTTTCAGCATTCGTTCAATTTTGTAGAAACTTTTATCATAAGCACGGAAAAAGTGTTAAAATTAAAATATGAGTATTGTTTAACACCAACAGCAAAATTTATCGACATACACAATACCACTAATGGCTGCTCATATTTTATCGATATTAATGTCGCAAACGTGACAGCTCTGTGGCGAAGTGTTTATTTTTGTTAGATTCGAGTACGTGCAAAAACTTTTATAACTCCAAACATATAACATAGGTACTTATAATGTACACTTTAAGCCGTTCTAACCCCCGACGAAAACAGTTTTACGTGTCTCTTCGTGTTTGTCTGTGATATCATAAAATTGAAACGGATGTACCGATTTCGATTCGGATTTTTTTTATTGAAAGCTGAGGTAATCGAGGTAATTATTAGTTATAGTACATATCAATTTTGTTACATGTTTTTAAACATCTTATAATTATTTTCTTTTGAATATTACATTCTGTAATACTAAGTATTTTGGGTAGCCTAGAGACCAAGAATATAATATGTTTAATCATAACGCATGGCTTCAAATTTTAATTGTTTGTTCATTTTAAACAACTTGGAAAGTTTGTATATTTGAAAATTTTTGTTCTACCAAGAAGGTTATAGATCTGTATTATCTTAACTATTTATATAAAATAAAGTCGTGTTAGTTACACTATTTATAATTGAACGGTTTTAGCTGAAAATTAGTGGAGAGTTAGCTTAAAACCGGGAGAAGGACAAAGGGTACATTTATTCCATTCAACAGCGAGGAAACTAGAAAAAACAATATTTTAATTTTTTTATATACAAATTGAAAGGGCAAAACGAAGTTCGCGGGAATAGCTAGTATTACATAATGTTAGCTTCAAGCTTCAGCTTGTGTTCAACAACAAAAAAAAAATTTTCCCACATAAAAAAAATACGACAAGTACGAATTATGTTTGAACAAGTACAACCTTCTACAAATGAGTCCAATATCCCTAATATTTTGTAGAGCTATTTATAAATTTTATAGCAATAAGTTCCGCGCTTTTTGAGTGATCTATACTAACATAACAAAGCTGAAAGGTTTGTTTGTTTGCTTTCTATTAACTATTGGTTCGACTGGAAAAATTCTTTTAGTGTTAGATAGCCAATTTATCGTCAAAGGCTAAAGGCTATATCATCTAGGCCTGATGGGACAGAAGACCAATAGGAGCGGAGCACAAATGAAGATTTTTTTGAAATCAGGGGATTTTTGGGTATTTTTTTCTTACGAATTGTTAGTGGCTATTATTGTCAAGCGATACGAAATTCGCCGGGTCTGCTAGTATTTAATAAAACGTATTTTAAGTTACAAAGTATAGTACTTTTTTATGATATTGGAAGGCAAACAAACAGATGAGTTTCCTGATGTTAAGAAATGGAGACACTAAAGGTGCGTTGCCAACCTGAGGTCGGGATGATTAGACCACGAGCAAAAGTAAGTTTACCGGCTACCTCCTCCGAACCGGAATACGTCAATTGTAATCACTGATGTTATGGCGAAATAGGTAAGATGCTGGTACCAATCCGGGCGAATCGCTGCGAAACTCTACCACCTAGCAGGCTGTTTCGGTGTTAGTGATGGTAAACCTTTGCTCGCCTTTTACGAGCTTTCTGGAAAAAGGCAGATGATCTATTCTGCAAAGGAGCTCGGACCAACACGGGGAGAAATATTTTATTATTTGCCATTAAAATTGGTTTAACTGTTTTAAAGTTACAATGGGACACATATACAATCATTAACACTTTCGCATTTAAGTCTCTAACCTAATATAATCTTGCTATAATATATTGCTTGCTATTTTAAAAGTTTTTATGTTAAAAAAGTAAATGTTTTTGGCGGAAAATTGCAAATTAAATAATTTTATTTAGATTTAAGTATGGATTTCCGCAAAGTAACGCCTTCTTCTATTAAGTTTTTATGTTATTAAACTTTGTTACTTACGTTGTTAAGGGTTAGGTAATATTTCTACTTTTTTTTGATAATGATGTGTATTAGGTTTTACATAAATGTTTTCTTTCTTTCTTTTTATGTCGTGGATGTAAGCCATTGTATATGGATTAACTAATAAATAAAAGAAGGAAAAGGGGCACAGGTGTACTGTTATAGCATAAAGAATATTACAATATAATTTACGGAAAATAAGGGGTTTGTAAACGTAGCACGCTTTCTTTCCGCAATAATAATGAATTGTAGGTTTCTTTGTATAAAGGTGTTCTTTTTTATAAATCTGAAGGTAAATAGCGAATGGTTCACCTGGTGGAGAAACTGTAGAGAACAACTACATAAGATTGAATGTTACTTTTATTAAACCTATTAACAAAAAGGAGATTAATAAATTGCATTTTTTGTTGTTTTTATGTTTTTTTATGACATTGGAAGGCAAACAAGCAGACGGATATCCTGATGGTGAGAAATTCCCGCTGCCTAGAGACACCAAAGGTGGTAATGGTGCGCTGTTAATCAGAGGCCGGGATGTTAGGCCTCAACCAAAAGTAAGTTTACCGTCTACCTTACCCTCTGAACCGCAACACGTCATTACGTTATGGCGGCAGGAATAGGTAAGGCGGTGGTACCAATCCGCGTGAGTCGGTGCGAGACTCTACCACCTAATCAGATGTTACAGTGTTAGTGACGGCAAGCCTATGCTCGCCTCTTATGAGCCGCCTGGCACAAGAAGGCTGATGGTCTATTCTAAAAAGGAGCCTGGACCAACACGGGGAGAACGCTACGTTTTTACGCGAGTATATGTCAATAATAATAATTTACCCAGTGGTCCGGCTCCTTTGCAGAAAAGACCATCTCCTTTCCTGCCTGGCAACTCGTAAAAGGCAAACATAGGCTTACCGTCACTAACAGGTGGTAGAGTTTCGCAGTGACACGGATTACCTATTTAAGCTGCCATAACGTGAGTACTTGACTTTGAGGTGTTCCGGTTCGGAGGGATAGCTGGTAAACTTGCTTTTACTCGAGGCCTAACATCACAGATTCAGGTTGGCAACGCACCATTACCATAATTGGTGTCTCTAGGCGGCGTAAATTTCTTACCATCAGGAAATCCGTCTGCTTTTTTTGCCTTCCAATATCATAAAAATATAAATTAGAAAATGTAATGAATTTGTTGGTTTTTTTTCGAATACTACTCCTTATCTTCACAGACAGGGTCGAGTGCTTAACCCCAAGATCATTGCACACTTCCCAGTTTCTTTCACATTCAATAATCTTTTCATATAAACACATCAGTTTTGGAGTCTCTTGACACCACCCTCGGATAAACCCTAGCGATTCGATCGTGGAATGTTAAGGAAGTTCACTGCCTAGTCACCCATAGACATTTCCACTTTCATAGAACTTAGTCTTTGAAGGCATTTTCCAATATACAACAAACTAGCGGCCCGGCACGTGCTTCGTTACGCATACGACCGCATGAATGACATAACACAACAAAACAAAAAAGAAAAAAACAACTGAAAAAAGTTCCAATATGACAGCACCATTCCCATCTGCAAAAAGGTTTCATTTATAATGAAAAATTCCCATTTACAAAATGATCCGCCATTTATTGAATTCATTTGTTACAAAAAATGAAGAACCGCTTGACCGATTCTATGCAAATTTCACATAAACCATCTAATAAATAGTCCGAACAAAGCCTAAACATTTGGTTGGGATAGGTGAGCCCGTTCTTGACTAATAAAATAACAATGAAAAGTGGCATTGATTTTTATATATATAGAAACGTAAATGTATTTGTTTGTATGTCTTCCACTACGGAACGGAGTAATGTTATGGTATGAGATTTGTGTTTGGAGATAGTTAGGAGGTAGAAACGTGATATAATCTACATTTTGCCCCAATACCCTAATCGGATTTCCGAGGAAGAGCTAAATTACTTTAAAATACGGGCATAGCTGCGGCCAATACGTAGTACTTTCGTCAATTCTGAGATAAGAAATTGAAATTGAATTAAATCTAAATATTATGAGAATCATTAAATTGTTTTATTTTTTGTATTAACTTTAAAATTACTCTAAAAATATTAGTTTGATATAGTCATGCCTATATCCCCTAATAGGTAGGTTCAGGCACAACCAGGGTACCCACGTCTAACCGAACACACTAAGTCGCACAATATCGCAAACAAGATACTATCTGCTCTATCTGCTCGAACTTCGTGGAGTGCAGTCGAATTCTTCCGATGATGCTTCGGTTACGAAGCAAAACGTACGTTGAGTTTTTAGTGGCTTGTGTATTGTTGGTGCTAATAAAACAGTTTAGTGGTGTGTGTTATGTGGAGCTGGATAAATTTGGGAGTTTTAGCTTCCGGTAAGTCCAATTCATTCATAGCGCACTATTTTGCCTGTTTTGTCACGCCATAATACGTATACATTTGTTGGCGGGAAATTGCAAATTCATTTGGATTTATGCATATTTTCTATTTTTTTTTTCGATTGAACACGGGACCTTAAGATGTCAAGTCCGACGCCGGACCTCTAGACCAAAGAAACGAAAAATATCATAAGGGTATAAACGCAGAGCGCATTATTTTTTTATGTAATAGACAATGAACACGCTTACGTCTCAGCTTATGTTTCTTTTTCTGTGAAAGAACAGCGAACAAGCACACACATCTGATAATAAGACACAACCGTGGCCTACCATGGATGTTATAGGTACGTTGCTAGACTATCGGCTACTTACCTGCCAAATCGGAACATGACGCTATCATTATGGTGGCAGGAATATATAAAACAGTAGATCCCTACCCTGGCAAACTGTAGCATAACATTCTACTACAAGTGATCTTGGTGGTAAAGAAACATGTAATCTTCCTGGCAGATGGTCTATTCTACGCAGAAAACCTGGACAAACATGGGGTCAACTTTATAAGTTTTTAACTTCTCCCAGCTTTTCTCGTTGGGCCTCTTAATCGTAATCCTAAGGATCTCAGCTTCTTGGCAAATCATTTTCACATGGTTCCTTACCTCGTTGAACCGCCTGATGAGTGTCCTGACTGAGCTCCTGGCTTGAGGAGTATGAGTAGCAGGTGCCCGTCTGATCATGTGACGCTCACTGATGGTTCCTAACACACCTTCTCCTCCAAGATCTAAGGTCACTTGACGAAGGTAGTCTATTGGTGGGACCTGCAAAGAAAGAAACCTTATTACATTACCAGGTAAGATTAACACTTGTCAACCTCGTTGGTTGACGGGTACACGTCTAACGCGAACGACTATTTTGTAAAAAGTATCTTCACGCCCATATCCCCGAAGAGGTAGGCAGAGGTACAACCAAGGCACCCACGACTAGCAGCTAAGTCCCACAATGTGATAGGTGGCAAGCCTACAGTCATGCAGTTCCTCCTCCTCCTCCACCTCATGCAGTCAAGTCCAACAACTGAACCGCTAGACCACAGAGGCGACTATTTTGTATATTTTATTTTATTTTTATGATAATGAAAGGCAGACAAGCGAACGGATTTCCTGATGATGAAAATTAACGCTGCTTAGAGTCACCAAAGTGGTAAAGGCGTTCCCAATCTGAGACCGGGATGTTGGGCCTCTAGCAAAAGTAAGTTTATCGGCTACCTTATCCTCCAAATCGGAATACGTCAATGGCAAGCACTGACGTTTACGTTATATACGCAGAAATAGGTAAGGCGGTGCTACTAATCCGGACGAGTCGCTGCGAAACTGTACCACCTAGTAAACCGCTTACATACCGCTAACCGCGGGGCTCAGGTTCGATTCTTGACGTGGGCAGACATTTATGTAAATAACATCTGGACGTCTGCATTTCTGGGTCTGGGTGTGTTATTCTGGTATCTATTTAAATATTCCTATGTATTTTAAAAAGAGTGTCTTCACGCCCATATCCCCGAAGAGGTAGGCAGAGGCACAACCAGGGCATCGACGACTAGCCGAAGACATTAAGCCCCACAATGTGGCAAGTCTATCGCCGACCGGGCACATATCCAATCCCGAGCAACGTTTTTTATTAGAAAATTGGGAAAACCAAATTTAATTTTTGTTGCCCGACCCGGGAATCGAACCCGGCACCTCATTCAGTCAATTCTAATACCTGGACCGAGACTACACAGACGAGATCCTATTGTATTATTATCATTGAATAACAATATAACACAAACATACAATTTGGTTACTTAGAGGTTAGATTCAATTGTATAAACTGTAAGGGCCGATTGCACGTTCCTGGGTTAAATTTAATAAGGATTTAATCTGTCAAATACAAAGAGATTTAACCCAAGTTTGAAGCTAACCCGGTGTTAAATGTTTAGCCCGGGAACGTGCAAGTGGCCCTCAGGGATGTTTATTTATACTTTTAAACGTTGGCGCTTGACGTTATTTCAATGTAAACGCACTTTTTTTAACAGTGTCCTTTAAAAAATCGAATCGAAATTTTCTTTTAAGAGTCCTACTTATATTATTAATGCGACAGTTTGTATGTTTTTTGCTTGTTACTCCTTCACGCTAAAACTGCTGAACCGATTTTCATTAAATTTAGCACACACATAGAGGGTAATTGGAATAACACATAGGACAGATTATGTCGCGAAAAATGTTCCTGTGACACCATTAAGGCCCCATACTTAGTCAGCCATAAGAGCCAATCAGCGCACTCCCCCGTTCCATGATTACTATGAAATATTGTGCTCTAAAGTAAATGTCCTAAGCGCCAAATCACTATTTTTGACACTACAAAAGTAATTTGAAAAAAAAAATATAAACACTGAAACAGTTATCTTTTAGGTATAATACTTATCTATGTTTATGTTAAATCTGGTGTCGATATTTTCATAATTGAAGTAGACAGATGGGTTTTGCTTTCAAAAAAGGGTTAACTTTTTGATTTTTTTCTATCGAGCAAAGTGAAATGAATCGTGTTTTGGAAACACAAGTCTTATAAAGCATATTAATGTTAATCTTGTGTATTTTGGTCGCCAAGATCCATAATTGCTTTGTATGTAAAAAACAGTATATTGCTGACGTATTTTAGCATACATGGCCCCTTAACCACGCGAGGAACATCTAGTAAGAATACATTTACTCAGTGGCGTAGCGTGGACTAATATATATGTGGGGCAACTCGCATCGGTGAGGCCCCTGTCCATTCGTTAACAAAATCAACCCAAAACTTTATCTTATACTTATATTATTACTCCATGGTTTTACTAGACATGATTTAACATCATACCTACTCTACTAATAGTGAAATAAGCTGTACTTACAGGCATAGTCAACATAATTTGATTGTATTTTAGATACAGAAGAGTAAGGTGTTCCTCCGTGTTGGTCCAGGCTCATTTGAAGAATAGACCATCTGCCTTCCTTGCCAGGCAGCTCGTAAAAGGCGAGCATTGGCTCATTGTCACTAACACCATGACATCTGACTAGGTGGTAGAGTTTAGCAGCGACTCGCCCGGATTGGTACCACCGCCTTACCTATTCCTGCCGCCATAACGTCATGACGTGTTCCGGTTCGTAGGGTAAGGTAGCCGGTAAACTTATTTTTGCTCGAGGCCTAACATCCCGGCCTTAGGTTGGCAACGCACCATTACTACCATTGGTGTCTCTAGGTGGCGTGAATCTCTTAACATCAGGAAATCCATCTGCTTGTTTGCCTTCCAATATCATAAAAAAAGGCCAACATTTTTCCAGGATTTTATTAAATTTATAAATAAACAAAGATTTCAAATCAGGTAAAGTGAGGCCCCTTTAGGTGCGAGGCTGTGGGCGAAGGCCCACTTTGCCCACGCCTAGCTACGCCACTGCATTTATTTTCCTTTACTTTCCAATGTCCTTACACAGGTTCTTGTGACGCGTCTGTACAAATCTAAAAACTACCACTAGATCGGAACGCGGCCACTCACTGAGAAGATCCGGCGAAAGAAACTCAGCAGGCTTGTCTTTTTTCTTATTTAATTTATAAAAATATATAAGCCTAGCTGTTGCCCACAGGAACATTGTTTCGGGATAAAAACTATCCTAAGTGTTAATCCACTTCACCTTCTGTGTGAGCCAAATTTTATGAAAATCAGGTCTGCAGCTTTTGCGTACAGGAGTAACAAACAAACAGTCAAACTTTTGCATTTATGTTATTAATAGGATACGTATATAATATGTTATTTATTTATGTATGATTAGAAATTTTGTTTGCTGTTTATTTATATTACGAGTATGTATGCTATGTGTATTGTATCTATAATTGTCTATTCATAATTTATAGTGTATGTTATGTAGTTATATTTTACTGAATTATTTTATTTGAATGTACATTCAAATTCAAACTTATTTGTTTTATTCTCTGTTTTTGTTTATTTCGTACCTACATACTTGATCTCTGTTAGCCTAAAGGTTGACTGGAAAAGAATTCATTTAGCATTAAGTTCGCCTTTTGAACTCACAATTTTTATTTGTTCACAATAAAGTTTAAATAAATAATAAAAATGTAGAGATTGGCAAGAGGAGCAATTAATGACAATTAATAATTTTGAAATCTTATAATAATCTTTTCCACACAACTAAAATTGAATACGTTTTTAAATGTATTAAATGGAAAGTCCTTAATATGCTCTAGCAGTTTATTTAAAGAAAAAAATTCTAATTCTTGACGAAATTTATGGGTCACTTTTTTTATTGTCACCAAAGATGGTAATGGTGCGTTGCCAACGAGAGGTCGGGTGTTATGCCTCGAGCAAAATAAAAGTTTACCTTATCCTCTGAACCAGAATACGTCAACGGCAAGCTTTGACGTTATGGCGGCAGGAATAGGTAATGTTGTACGAATCCAAGCTAATCGCTGCGGAACTCTACCACCTAGCCAAATATCACGTTAGTGAGTTAGTGACGGTAAGCCTATGCTCCCCTTTTAGGAGCTACCTGGTAGGAAGGCAGATGGTTTAATCTGCAAAGGAGCCCGGACCAGCACGTGGAAAAATTATCTTGACTACTATTATAGGTGAGAGAAACCCTTGGAAATAGCTAGTCTTTTGTATCTAAAGTTTAAAAATACTTATTAGATTTCCAAATAGAATCCTTACAAAGGAAATTCCTCAATTGTTAGAGGTATCTATATATTAATACGTGAAGCCAAAACTTTGGATCCTTTTTACGAAAATTGTGCGAACGAAGAAGTATAAAATTTAACACACTTATAGTTTATGTGTAGAAGTGCAGAACGCTAATATTTTTCAATAATAATGCTTATAAAGTACATCCTATTAATATTATAAATGCGAAAGTTTGTAAGTATGGATGTATGGATGTTTGTTACTCTTTCACGCTCGAATGGCTGAACGGATTTGTCTGAAATTTGGAAGACAGATAGATTGTGACCTGGATTAACATATAGGCTATTTTTAATCCCGATCGCACACCGGGTTTCAGTGAAAACGCAGGCGAAGCCGCAGGTAGCAGCTAGTTAAATCAATAAATAAAACATTACCACATGCATTTGACACACACAAACAAATATATTGATGTTGACAATAAAATATCACAGATGGCGCACTAACTATTCAGGTATTCAACTAATTCTTAAAAAATGAAGTTGGCGTTCTTATCAACAAGATATTAAAATTTGGATGTAAAAATGTTTGAATTCCGACCAATGGACGACCACTAGTTTCTTATAAAACCTCGTTTTAAACCTTGAGATCACATTTCGTATTTCGGCAGCGTAGGGATGTGACGATGCGAACCTTGGAACCACGTGGAGACGAAATGGAAAGAGACAGCCAAACAACGAATTCTTAATCAGCTGCTAGTGCAATATTATAGGATCCATTACTTTTGCATTCGGATTGATACGTAGTCAACGGCTCGCCTGGATAAGTATTACCAGTTCAATCTTACCTCCATAAAATAGTGCTCGTTTCTATTGTGTTCTAGTTTCGAGGGTAAAGTGGAAAATAAAACTTCTTACGCATTAACTTTGAGATTCCAGTCTTAGGTTGTACGTATCTTAAAACCATTTGCCAGATCCAGATAAATTGATGAACTTGGTTTTGTTCGAAGCCTAACATCAAGGTCTCAGGTTGGCAACGCATCATTATCACCTTTGGTCTCTCTAGGCAGCGTGAATTTCTTACCATTAGGATATACGTCTACTTATCGTAAAAAAACGTATATCCCAAAAAGAAGAGAGTCACACTTAGCTGCCTTTATTTCAAGAATAATGTTAGATATTGTAATTTTTTTGATTAAGTGGCTGCCTTCAATACAAAAATGTAAAAATATAATAGAACTTGGCTTCACGAGGTCACGTTTTGAGTTAACATGCAGATGTGGGTAATAAGTAACACCGAAAACCTATTACATATGGTATTTACTCTATCAGATGTTTTCCACAAAGCCCTTTAAGGTTCAATAAACATAAGGGTAGTAAAGGCTTTGGTAATTTGAAACGTGACGGTCTCGGGCGTATTGGACCAAGTGCTTTTCGACCAAGTTCATAACAGGTAAGGTGTAGGTGGTAGTGTTTTTTATGATAGAAGGAAGGATGGAAGGCAAACAAGCAAACGGATTTCCTGAGGGTAAGAAACTGATACCGCTTAGAGACACTAAAGGTGGTAATGGTGCGTTGCCAACCTGAGGCCTGGATGTTAGACCTTGAGCAAAAGTAAGTTTACCGGCTACTAATTCCCCTTACTAGAATACTTAACGGCAAGCGCTGACATCATGGCAGCAGGAATAGGTAAGGCAGTGGTACCAATCCCGGACCAACACGGGGAAAACGGGGATTTTTTTATTCTGATCAAATAATGTAAGACCACCTCTGCGTCGTGAACTATCTTTCATAAAAAACCCATTTAAATCGCCTCAGGAATGTACAAAACAAAAGCACACAGACGAATTGATAACGTCCACTTTTTTCTGGTCCGTCCAAAAAAGATTAATACCCATCCGATCGTTGAAATTCTCCTTTTGGTATGAATAATATATTTGGGGAATAAAACCCTAACACGTATTTCAGATGGACATGTTTTGTTATATGAATAATAGTCATTTGTAGATTTTAGCCAGTAAACTCCTTTACAGACCCTTCTCAAGAAATATATCAAATTCAATCATCCGTACAGTAATAGAGTTGAATCAATCATTTCTTTGGTCGAGTAGTTAGCGAATATTATATTTTTATTTATGTTATGCCAATACAGTGAACCAGTAAACGATTCTTCTGATAGTAAGAGAAACCGTGGTCCTAGTACACCGTCGATGTTACCAAAAATGTATCTTCACAAACTTATCCCCGAAGGAGTAGGCAGAAGCACAACGAGAGCACCAACGTCTAGCCGAAAGACACTAAGTCCCGGAATGTGATAGGTGGCAAGCTTATCGCCAACCTGGCACATATCCAATTCCGAGCAATGCTATTTTTATTAAAAAACCTAGAAATACACATTTTATAGTTTTCTTTGTTGCCCGACCGGGGATCGAACCTGGGACCTTAAGAAGTCAAGTTCGATGCCGTACCGCTAGACCACAGAGGCTATTTGTTATATGAATTCGTCGATTTTGGCTATACACACCCTTCTCAAGAAATGTTTCTAATTTAATAATCCCGACAGTAATAGAGTTTTATCCAAAACTTCTTTGGTCGAGTGGTTAGCGATTATTATAATTTATTTATTTTATGAGATTATACAGTAAACAACCACACGACTCTCTTGATGGTAAGAGATATTCGGCCTATATACACCATCGATGTTACAGGTGCGTTTTCTGTCTAAAGGCCATGTTATTTTTTTATTGTTAACCGAGTTCAAAAAGGCGAGGAGATTCTCAATTGGGCCGGTATTTATTTTTATTATATACGTACACCGATTTCTCCGTGGTTTCTGAACCGATTTACGTAATTCTGTTTTTGTTTGTTGCTGAATAGTTTTGAAAAGGTTCCATAAAAGTTTGATTTAGGTAGGGCCATTAGTTTTTATTTTATGAGTATTTGTAATCTACTTTCACCTATCCCGATGTCTATTTTTATTAAATTAAATCATGTCAGCAATAAACTAGAAAAGTATTAAATAAAAATAAATACGTTAATAAAAACCAACTTCAAAACTAAAAAGCAAAAATAATAAAAAAAATAATTATGTACTACCTATTCATTATCATTATTATAATATAATTTTTTTATATATTTATTATATAGTAATTATTATATACTACATACTGATAGGTTTGAAGTAGGTGCCAAGCCTTAAACTAATAATTATATTATAAGTATTAAATTGGCTTGGCATCAACTTCAAACCTATTAGTAAATGGCACATATTATAATGACTAACTAGGTAGTATATAATTAATATTAAAATTTTCTTATTTTTTATTTTTTAGTTTATTATATAGTAATTATTATATACTATTTACTGATAGGTTTGAAGTAGGTGCCAAGCCTTAAACTAATAATTATATTGTAAGTATTAAATTGGGTTGGCATCAACTTCAAACCTATTAGTAAATGGCACATATTATAATGAGTAGGTAGTATATAATTAATATTAAAATTTTCTTATTTTTTACTTTTTAGTTTTAAAGTCAGTTTTTACTAATGTAGGTATTTTTATGAATGACCAGTTGTGCTACTGAGGAATCGATTTCTAATTTGAAATCACAAAATTTCCAACGCCTTAAAAGCTTAACTGTGGAATATCTGTTTCCTATGTTAGCTCAGTCCTATAAAATTATACGAGCTGGTAGATGAGAGTAAGATTACCTCGGTCTAGTGATGCGATTAAGGCGAATTATCGATAATCAGGTATTTTTATTGTTTAAAATTTTACAAATTTGTTTCGTTGCAATAAGCATAAAAAAGTTGATTTAACAAACTATTTGCATAAAATAATTATGCACAGTAAAACTGCAAAACCGACCCCAAATATTTCATTAGGTACCACGTCATGATTTAATAATTATTTTTTTTTTAATAGCAAATGCAAAGTCGTTTTTATGAGAAATTAAAAAAAAAATTCTTTTTGTAGTTTGGGTCGAACCCAGGACCTCGTGAATAATGCCCCCGCTACCGCAAGACTTCAGTGGCGATCGTCTACCTAACAAAAAATGTGTGTGTATTAGTGCACACACGTAAGAAGTGAAGCTTCTTCATATCCGCTAAAACAAAAATCACGAAAAATTCAATATGAAATTCGGCGATACCATACAGACGTTTTTTGTGGAGCATAACCAGAGGTCAATTAAAGTAATAAAAAAATGTGATGGCAAATTTCACTTATCTTCTTTAATATAAAATGAATTGAAATGAATAAAAATGGTTTGGATAATTCTTTTTTTAGTTGTGTAAGCTATTGTTAGAAGAAGATTTTTATGAAGAGAAAATCCGGCAAAATTGCCGGAAAAAAAGGGAAAATGGGAAAAACAATGCTTTATTTTTCCTATCCAACTTGAAAAGGTGGAACAAAGTTCGCCTGGACAGCTAGTAAATCAGTAAAGAAGTTTCACTAAAATAATTATAAAAATCAATCCGTTATTGATAGTGTATCACGTTATAAGCATATAAAAAAATTTGAATAAAGACCCTCTTTTTATGTCGAAAAAAGCTTCTTGTAAATTATTTCCTTTTTAAAAGATTCTTGTACAAAATAAATGCTAATATTGTCACTACACTCAATGACAACTTTGCAGAATCTCGTTAAAAATGAGTTTGGATCTCAAAAGTTTTAAGTAACGGTGGATGTGATTTTACTTCAAAGAGGTGCGTTAATCATATATTTTACTAGCTGCCTGCCCTCATTCGCTTCGGTTATTCAAGAATAAAAATCCTACTAATATTATAAATGCAAAAGTTTGTGAGTATGTCTGGATGTCAGGATGTCAGTATGGATGGATGCAGTAAGCGCACATGTCTTTGCTACGCTTCAGCGATATTTAATTTTGCTCCCGGAGATTTTAACTTTTTGATTACTCATTAGTTGTTAATTTTTTTCTGATAGTGTAGAAGGCAATTTTGATATAAATTACACGCATAACGTATCTAACAGATTTATTTGATTAAGGGTTAATACTGTATTGTTAAAAATATGTTCTAATGTAACCCTTCATTTTACTGTTTTAAGTAAACGAAAAAAACGGTTATTGTAGGTTATTCTTTAAAGATAGACATATACCTCCGCTTACTTTTTTTTAGATCTATTGAAGAGGAATAATCCCATCATACATTGTTATGTTAAAACTCAAAAGGTTTTGGCAGCGTTTTCGAAGAAAGCTCCCGATCGGCTTATTTTTTGCCGACATATTGAACTAATATCATTGTAATATCGTTGGTTTGTATAAAACA
>NJDC01011087.1:33998-56036 GCA_002245475.1 Calephelis virginiensis | reverse complement strand
ATATGAGATCCCGGGTTCGAATCCCGGGTCGGCCAACAAAAAGAAAATTGGATTTTGCCAATTTTCTAATCAAAAAAAATGTTGGTCGGGTTTGGAAATGTGCCAGGTTGGCGATAGGCTTGCCACCTATCACATTGTGGGACTTAGTGTCTTCGGCTAGTCGTGGGTGCCTTGGTTGTACCTCTGCCTACCTCTTCGGGGATATAGGCGTGAAGATACTTTTTTTTACTTTTTAAATGATATAATATGTAATATGTGTATTATAAGTGATTTAAATTCTAGTCTATGATGAACTTAATCAAGTACTTAAGCGAATTTAATTTCGAACAATTTTACGCAATATGTTATTTTTTAATTAATAATTTATTTAATCAAACCAATACAATTTTTTTTAAATGTACAATACTAGCTGACACAGCTAACGTCATATCGCTTCACCTTTACAACTACTTACAATTTGTATACATTAAGGCATTGATTGCTCTTCCTATTTTCCCTACTATTTTACCGGTTTTTTCTTCATAAGAACCTTATCTTAACAAAAAAAACACAACAAAAAAAGGCTTACTAAAATTTAATTAGTGTTTTGGCTAATCGTGGGTACCCTAGTTGCATATCTGCCTACTTCTTCGGAGATAAGGTGCAGATACCTATATTTAATAAGCTAGATGCTACACAACCGAGGCTGATCAATCGCTCTACGCCACTGCTGCTTAACAAAACTAGACCAGATACAGCACAACAGACGGCTACCGAATTAAAAAAAACTTCAATTGGTATGTCTGTCCCATACAACATACTCCCCGGACCTTGCTCCAACAGACTACCATTTTTTTCGAAATTTGGATAACTTCCTGCAAAGGGAAAAAATTCAACTCCGATGTGGCAGTCTAAATCGCCGTCAAAGATTTAATAATTCTTGTCCGAATGGATTTTTTGTAGTAAAGGGATCAATTAATTACCTTTGAGATGGCAAAAGTACATAGATTGTACCCTAGCCCAATCGGAGAGCACACAAGAGATAAAAGAAATAAGGAGTTCTTTTCTCGTCAGCAATTTATTAAAAGTAGACAGGCGGTAGATTCGGTACAAAAGACGTTCCTTCCAGGATATACGAGGTAGATAGCGGTAAAATGGAATTGGTATAGCCTGATAATTTGGCGTGCCGGTGACGCTGAGACGTCGCAGGCGCGAAATGCAGATATCGGGAGTCCTCCGGGCCTTCCATCTTGAGGTAAGTTTCGGTCCCCAGGTTAGGGCAGACCCCACAGCTCAGGGGTAGTCCTGTTGTAGGATGCGGCTGCCCCTCAAGGGCAGGTTAGGTATCAGCCGAGAGGTGGCTTTTACCCCGAAGGGTGCTCCCCAAGTTTGGGAATCCTGCTTAGTGTTTCTGGGTCGGAGTTCGGCGGTGAAAAGGCGGTTCGCCTTTTTTTTCGGAATGACTACTGTTTTGCCAATCTCGCGGTTTTTACAACTTCACCGGGCTTTTTGGGCCGAGCAGAGTGCTCAACCCGAGACGTCATTATTTAGATGGATTGGACTGTACCCTATAACTCCAGCAACAAGGACTGTCCCGGGAGACCGTACCTCGACTTGGTGCTGCGTTCTGTTTACTGGGTGGACAATTTGGAGGAATAGTGGTGGCTGAGGCGGTTCGCTCGCTGGTGCGATGTTTTATACACACGAATTTAATGGCGCGGTACAGTTTCGGATACTGTGACCAGAAAACTATTGCTTCGTTACGAGATAACAAAGGTTCATACTTTGATTAAATAAATATATTCTGTTAAAAAAATACATATATATTCGGCGCTTTTTCGTCCCGTAAAAAACGACAATTTCATATGTGAGGACCTATTAGATGTGACTACAGATTCGGCCCTACCATGTAAATTGGTATTTGTAAACATGATTACAGATTTCATTTCCCATGTAATTGCGTTTAATATCGTCAGTTAGATAATGGAACCGATAATGAAATTTTTGCTTAACATTAAACGCTTTTACTTTCATATTTTTGCGCTATGACCCTGTTACCGAATATGCCAAAAAATGCTTCAATTTGTCCTAATAGAAATTAAATGCTTATATTTTTGGATTGTTTTAATAAACTACCTTTTATGTTCAAATAATTTAAGCGCAATAACACTGCAAAAACCGACTTCGATTTCAACAAGTCATCTACGTACAAAAAAATGAAATATTTACTTCGATATTCCTCTGATTTCATCATCAGAAACAGACTTGGTGGCAATGGTGGTCCCCTTGGAAGTAAGGTCTATAAAAATTAAAAATATGTTATAAAATCTGTTCAGAAATTACGGAAAAATTATTAACGTAAAAAAATATCTTCACCCCCATATCCCCGAAGGCAGAGGTACAACCAGGGCACCCACGACTAGCCGAAGGCTCTAAGTCCCAATAATGTGATTGGTGGCAAGCCTATCGCCAACCGGGCACATATCCAATCTCAATCTCATTTTTTAAAATTAGAAAGTTGGAAATACCACATTTTCTTTTTGTTGCCCGATCCGGGATTCGAACCCGCTAAACCACAGACCATAGACATTTTTAACATAGATAGAAAAAATGTAGGAATCGAAAGCATAATTTCCTTCTCGGTTAAAAAAAAATGTTTCTGCTTCTACTTCTCGGAAGAAAATATATGTGTGAATATGGTAAAACAAGGGCATTGTTAAAAAATACATTTATCTTAGAGCACTGGTGCTTTGGCTTATGTAAATAGCCTACCGGTTTCGCTTATACAGCATCAGGGTTAAAACTTAAACTACCTGATGATGAGGATGCTGTATAAGCGAAACCGGTAGGCTATTTACAAAATAATAAATTATAAGTGATACGTAAAACAGTACAAATGTTTATTTAAAAATTTGAATATTTGGAAGTTTTACCAAGCGCCGACGATGGAAAATATCAAATATGCTGTCATTATTGGATGATCAAACGGACTTCCCTGAAGTGAAGTTTCATCTTCCTTATTCAGTTTTCACCTAAGGAATCATATTCATTCGATTATCAAATAACGGTTAAAAGTCTGAACATCCTTATTAAATCGGACATTATTATTTCACCTCGCCTCTGTCTGTCGCCTCTGTGGTCTAGCGGTCCGGGTGTTGGACTTGACTGCATGAGGTCCTGGGTTCGAATCCCGGGTCGGCCAACATAAAGAAAATTGGATTTTTCCAATATCTAATTAAAAAAATGTTGGTCGGGATTGGAAATGTGCCCGGTTGGCGATAGGCTTGCCTCCTATCACATTGTGGGACTTAGTGTCTTCGGCTAGTCGTGGGTGCCTTGGTTGTACCTCTTCCTACCTCTTCGGGGATATGGGCGTGAAGATACTTTATTATTGTTTCAGTTCCCTCTAAGTGCAGTTTTCGTACATAGTAAGGACCCTTAACAGTGACAGAAAGAAGAAAAACGTAAATCGTACTAACTGTATCTGCTAAGTATTTTTAAAGTGGCAGTTAACTGCTGCTTTGACCTGAATATATCTTTGATTGCTACACGAACCGCTTTAGAAAAATTGTACCTGGACCCATCTTTTGGAGATTAAGTATAAAATGAGTATATTTGAACATATTGTCCGGTTGGCGATAGGCTGGCCACCTATCACATTGTGGGACTTAGTGTCTTTGGGCTAATCATGAGTGCCTTAGTTGTGCCTCTGCCCTATTCTTTGGGGGTATGGGCGTGAAGATTATTTTTTTGCACATATTGATCTAACTTCAATATCAGTATATAAATTGATAACGATACGTTTGTGGTTTGGTTAGTGAACGATATTAATAGTTTTATAAAAATATATATTGAAGTGAATTTAATACCTAAACACTCTGACCAGTAAATAAATGCTATGTGATAAACATAATATCCCTGTATTCCTGGGTCTAAGCTGTTTGATTTTTATTTTTTTCCCAGTGTTTATATAATAAAAAAATATGTAATTCTATGTATGTCTATCTATCTATGTAAGTAGACGTTGAATTACATATAATAATTTGCTTATTTCGCTGATCAACTCTTTCATGTTCATATATTATTTGACAAAACAGCGGTAAAATCAATTAAGGAAAAGGCTAGTCTAAAATAAATCAAAATGTTTTTTTAAAAAAAACTTGATATCGACCAGTAGAGATTTTTTTATAACATTTAAAGAAAAATAAGCAATTTCCATCTTAAGACGTCGCCTGTAGAAATAATAAAATAAAAAATGTAATCTATTCGTAACTAGCTGTCCCGGCGAACTTCGTCCCACCCGTTCAAATTGAAAGAAAGAAAGAAATGTTTTATTTTTTTTTCATTTTCCCTTCCAAATTTGCTGCTTTTTCTCTACATAAGAATCTTCTGACAATAACTAACACAACAAAAAAAGATTTTGCCAAATCGGTTCAGTCATTCGAAAGTTCTGCGCTTACCAACACAAATGTGTTTTATTTTTACATTATACATGTAGCTAAGAGCTATCTCGATTACGTTAGTTGTCCAATCTTAAGAAATCGATCCATTCGCATAGGAGTTATGATGCCACAGACAAACGCACGCAGACACGTCAAACTTTTCCGTTCTTCCTTCTTTTCTGTTGGGGGTTAACAAAATATTACATTCGTTGATAACCTGAACGGGGATCCTGAGCCCCATGCCATCCCATCGGAAACTAACAATAGCAAACAATAACGTTATGGAAGGTAAGTACCTTAAACCGTTATAGTTATAGATGTGAGGGAATCATAACGTGCTCTATCATCGAGGGCATTCGACATCAATCTCGACCTATTAAGTTGGCTGCTGCAGCTTATACACTGTTTAATAGTGGCTTCGCCTCTATGGTCTAGCGGTTCAGTTGTTGGACTTGACTGCATGAGGTTCCGGGTTCGAATCCCGGTTCGGACAACAAAAAGAAAATTTGAGTATTTCCAATGTTCTGATAAAAAAAAATTTGTTCGGGATAGGATATGTGCCCAGTTGGCGATAGGCTTGCCACCTACCACATTGTGGGACTTAGTATCTTCGGCTAGTCGTGGGTGCCCTGGTTGTGCCTCTGCCTATTTTTTTTTAATAGTGGCTTCTATCATCAACTATGGATATATTGTGCTAAGCTATAGTTGGTATGTTGTGCTTAGTTATATGCTGTAATCACTACATAGTATAAAACAAAGTCGCTTCCTCTGTCCCTTTGTGTGCTTACATTTTTAGAACTACGCAACGAATTTTGAGATCAAGTGATAGAAGAGAAAGGTTTATATGTATATTTTATACCTGTGCGAAGCCGAGGCCTAGTTTATTATATGTGAGCCTGTCACTTAATGTTTTAACCCCTTATGGAAAAGAAGGGCAAAAAGTTTGAAGCACCTATCTCTCTCTCTCTCTCTCTCTCTCTCTCTCTCTCTCTCTCTGTGTGTGTGTGTGTGTGTGTTTATGTATGTCTATATGTGGCATCATAACTCCTAAACGAATTAACTGACTGATGCAGTTTTTTGTTTGAAAGTTACATAATCAAACAAAAAAAAGTAGATCTCAGCTCTATTTTATGCACGGCTTTTTATGACTTTGGTTTAACGGTGCTAAGTTTTAGTTTGACTCTGGATATATTGTACTTAGTTTTAGTCTGACACTGAATATATTATGCTGAGTTCTGAGCTGCTGCCTGCCGCTAGTGTATTGGTAAATGGAGCAGGAAACCTCAACTGATATAACGTTTCAGTATTGCTAATACCCGGGCTTGTGGTTTCGACACACTTTGTAAACTTCAAGTGTTACTAAGACATTTAGTAACTTTTGCATAATAAATCTTTTTTAGGATAAGCAGACGATCCTCCTGATAGTGGGAGACAACCGTGCCCTATACACAACATAGATGTTATAGGTGCGTGTCGTGTGCTAGTGACTACAGTGCTATTTATTTATAAATAGGTACACTTAAGTTAAACGTCTTTAAGGAATATGTAAATAGTATATGACAAGCTTAGTAAGTCGCTTTTTGGTCTTCGACCTTCTTCACTGTCCTAATTTGAGTTTCATTGCAAGTTGTTAATTCCAAAAACTAATTACGAAAGTAAAACGACAGTCTTATCCTACTAAGGTTAGCAGTCTACTTTGCATATATTAGCCAAAAGAAATAGTTATCAATGCCTATTGTTTGTTAATGGGACTAACAATAACTGATACCAAAGTCGCCGTCTAGTGAGAAAAAATGTGGTTGATGGTAGTAGACGGACTAATAGCTAGTAAATGTTGAGAGGTGTCAAGGGACACCCGGATGGAACGAAGTTCTCTCTCTTTCTCTTTTATAGAGAGAGACAGAGAAACATGTGCACGCCGCGCACAGCTTACAATAGCTTACTATAGTAAAAGTGTCGTGACAACTTTTCGTGAGATTTTTTTCCGTCTAGCCCCCTTTTACAACGCGCAATAAGGAACTTCGTTCCAAAAAACAATATTATTACTATTACCCTTATTGGTTCGGGTGTTCGGGTGCAAGCCGTAAAGTTCAATGTTAATGTGACACGAGATTTTATAAGTATTTCATAAACTTGGATATGTTTCGATATTTGCGTAATTATACGTAGGCTTGCCATCATCATATTGTGGGACTTAGTGTCTTCGGCTAGTCGTGGTTCCCGTTGTTGTGTCTTTGCCTACCTATTCGGGGATATCGGCGTGAAGACACTTTACTTCTATGGACAGCGTCTATTGTATAAGGAAATACATTTGCATGTCTTTCTTTATTATAAAAATCTATGGTTAGAAGTTTAATAGTAGTAGTCACGCACCGCTTTCAGTTTCGCACTGCGTAAAAAGTTTGGAATACTTGGTGTGAGGTTATTTATAGTCTGAACGCTTTGTGAAAAAATGCGGTTATCGTGTTCAAAATGTCGGCAAACATACCCGAATATAACTTACTTTACAAAGAAAAGGATTTGCTAAAACACGAAATTTATATTTACTTATAAATAAATCCAGGAGGGGACTTCAGTCAGCTCGTAAGAGACAAATACAAGATATAATTATCACAATAGTATTATGATACACGAAATTTATATCACTACATAGTATAAAACAAAGTCGCTTCCTCTGTCCTTATGTCCCTTTGTATGCTTAAATCTTTAAAACTACGCAACGGATTTTGATGCGGTTTTTTTCAATAGATAAAGTGATTAAAGAGGAAGGTTTATATTATGTATATTTTATATCTTTTTTTTTTATTTTTTTATTTTTTATTCTTTTTCTTTTTTTTTTATATATAAATTGAATACACGTGTGAAGCCAGGGGGGTGCTAGTTTACTTATAAATCATTAAAGAATTATCAGTTGACCTAAATCCAGGATCTCCTTTAGTCAGCTCATAAGAGACAAACACAAGTTAAATAGGTCATAACCAGCAAGAACAATGGTGGTAGAGTTCTTTGCAGCAACTTTTCTGAATAGGGATCAACCGCCTTATCTATTTCTGCCGTCATTATAATCTGTGCCAGAGAGTAGGTAACAGGTGGACTTCCAAAATAGGTCCAATATCCCAGCTTGAGGATATATTTTAAGTTTTATTTATATATTATGTCGATTGTATAACACACATATATAACACACACACACACACACATATAACACACATAATTATAACATATATTTTTATATAGTATCTTCACGCCCAAATCCCCTAAGAGGTAGGCAGAGGTACAACCAGGGCACCCACGACTAGCCGAAGACACTAAGTCCCACAATGTGATAGGTGGCAAGCCTATCGCCAACCGGGCACATTTCCAATCCCGAGCAACATTTTTTTTATTAGAAAATTGGAAAAACCCAATTTTCTTTTTGTAGCCCGACCCGGGATTCGTACCCGGGGTCTCATGTAGTCAAGTCCAACAACTGAACCGCTAGACCACAGAGGATATACTTTAAGTTTTATTTATATATTATGTCGATTGTATAACACACAATTATATTTTGATATATTAGTAAATACAATAATAATGCTGAGTTTACAAAATTACTTGTAACAATGTACCTACGACATAATAAATTTGTATAAACAACCTGGCCCAGGTTGTTTATAACTAACGAGCGAGTTTAATAAAAAAATTTGTATGAAAACTTTGAACAGCGCCGCTATTGGTAACCAAGAGAAACACATTTTTAGACGACATATGATTTTTGCAAAAGTTAGTTATGCAATTAGTACTATGTTACTTTGAGATTCAAACAAAATGGAAGCGGGATCAGATCACAAGATTGCATATAAACGATGCTGTCAATTTATCACGCAAAGTTTGATTTCTTATGCATAAATGCTGGAGAGCTAAAGAAATCTCATACATTTTTATGAGTAGATAAATTGAAATAGATATTGAAACATCCAACGAATAAAGGCATAACTGTATATTTATTAGTTCTGAGAAAATGGTGTAATAATTTTCAAATTTTCTTAAAACAATCTGAAAATGAATTTTTTTGAATGTCGAACACGTTCTTAACTTGATCGTCTCGGTAGTCTAGTGGTTTAGCGTTGACTACTTGAGATGTTGTTATCGATTCCCAGATCGGTCAACTCAAAATGTGTCTTTTTCAATGACTGATAAATAATGTTGCTTGGGGTTGGAAAAGAGCTCGGCTGGCAATAGATTTTCCGTCTATCGCAATGTGGGACTAAGTAGTACCAGAGATTAGTTAGTAAATATATCTTGTCTTTGGTAGTTAGTACCTTCGACTAATCGTGGTTGTATCTCTAGTAGGATACGGTCGTGAAGATACTACTTTATTACTAACTACTAACCTACTTACTACTTTATACATTTTACGTACTATTAGATGACTGGAAAAAATAATAAATTTGTCTTGAACTGAAGATGTAACGGAACTAAGGCAAATGTTTTATTAGTGTCAATAAGTGTTAGCGAACAAAAAACGTAGACGTTTTTATGTATACAATACTAGAAATTTCAAGGTTTTGATTAAAATTTTGAAGCAATATTCAAGTTCAGTTTCTTGTTTTACACATGCGTGTACTTAGTATTAAACAAAGACTAATACTGGCTGCACAGTATTGCAGAGTTTAACTCTATATCAGTCGTTTTAGGCGAAATATCATTTTTTGTATGGCTATTTTTGTCGGGATTTTTCGAGAATATTTTAATTATATTTTTTTGAATACGAATTTGCCAAAGTTTGTCTTACGTTTAGGTATTTAGTAAATGTAATTGTGAGAGGGTAATTTAGATATCTTTTTAAATAATACCAAAATGCCAGATCAATTTCTTCACTATATAGTATAAAACAAAGCCGCGTTCTCTGTCCCTATGTCACGTTGTACGCTTGAATCTCTTAAACTACGCAACGGATTTTAATACAATTTTTAATAGATAAAGCGTTTAAAGAGGAAGTTTTATTTATATGTATATTTTATACCCGTGCGAAACCAAGGCGGGCCGCTATAGTATCATATAAAAATAATTAAAGCCCGTACCCCTCAGCGGTGTTTAGAAGACAAATTTCCTCAAGAATACTTTGAATGCTCTCAAGCACTCGAAATATATATATCTATATTTTTCGTTGATTGTTTAATATCTATTTCAGTAAAATTGTGTCAAACAAACTTGTTTAATGAGAAAATTCAAAGGCAATACAGTTTTGTAACCGGCATAAATTAAGTGCATAATTAGACAAATGTGATAGATAACCACTTGGTTACGGCATTGTGGTTTATTTTCCTTGGATTATAGATATTTTTAGATCAAGGGTATCTATTAAAAGTGTTTAAGCTTCGTTTTACGACTTCAAGCGTTTTTATTACTTCGTTTCGCTTGACCATAACTTTCAGTGTTTTCAACCAATTAAAACTTTAGTGAAAGTTTATATCGTAAATTTTGTTTGTATTGGTGTTTAGTTATGTAGTATGTTTATTCTTTATTGTATATATGTGATTATTTTCACGCCTAGTCCCGTATTAGGTTGGCAGAGAATATAAAATGTTATGTATCACGGTTTCTACAAAACTGCAGAAATCATTAATCTTTTTTATGCAAACTCACTGACACCGGTGTCGGAGACTCTTGACACCACCCTCGGATGATTTCCGATTTCAACGTGAAATGTCAACCTGGGTGTCCCCAGACACCTACTATATCTACTTAATATAAAAATCAATTGCTGTTATTTAGTCTCGCTAAAACTCGAGAACGCCTGAACTGATGCAGCTAATTTAGTTTTGAATTATTTGTATAAGTCCAGGGAAAGTTTAAAGGAAAAACTGCTAAAAACCAGGAACAACATTTTTATTTTTTTCATACAAATTATACAGGTGCAACGAAGTTCGCCGGGATGAATGAAATGAAATGAAATGAAATGAAAAAAAAAATGAAAAATCCAATATGAATACAACAATACAAGATAAAAAAAAGTGTGGCAAAATGTACTATTGTAAAAATAACTTAGTTAATGTAATGTATAGTGGTTTGTGACTGTGTCTCTGCTTTTTTGCTAATAGCACGAACATTTAAAGTGGATGTAGTTAAGAAAGGACCCAATCCATATCTAACTAGTTTTGAGATAGTTGACTATGAAGTTTATACATTTCTATTAAAATGTACTGGCCATATATTGTATGGGTTGATATCTAGTGATTATACAAATGGCATAGCTTTGTTTATCTGTAGAATCTTTTACTAAACGAAAGTATAGACTATAGAGCGTTACAACCTCTTTACTATGTATCACTCAATTTTGGTGTTCATGTGGGTTGGGTCCTTTCTGCTTAACTACGTACAAGTAATGTAGTATTTTTCCCGTGTTGATCCGAGTCTACTATCAAAAACAGACTATTTGCCTTCCTGTCTGGAAGTTCGTAAAGGCGAATATAGCCCGGGTCATTAAAAATTACCAAGAAAACCACTGGTGGTGTTGGTTTGTACTTTACTTGAGTCTCTTATGTTTAGAGTAAGATTTCTAGTTTTTTTTTTATTAGAGTACTAAACTTTGCTACACATGGTAAGGTTTAGTCTGTTAATAAATGTTTTTTTCTTTCTTTCTTTGGTAATAAAATGCTGTGTAGCAACTGGCCCACGTCTCTATCCACTGTTTTATCTGTTCCTGTTTCCGCAATATCAGCATCGGCACTTTCGTATTCCTATGCAGAGGGTAGTATAACTGGTAGACTTGAACATGAAGCCTAATACCCTGGCTACGCGTCAGTTATGCACCTATACCGTCATGTTAATAAATACGGAGTAAAGTACGACAAGGTTCAACCTCGTATTATAGTCGTTATTGCAATGAGATACAGACTATAATATATTTATATATAAGACGGTTAATGTTTATTTTATTTATACCCACTTTTGTCTCTTACCATTAGGAGTGAAGAGTGCTTGTTTGTTTTTTCACCCATTAAAAATTGAAGCTTCCCCATTTATTGATTCCAACTTCTTCCAGAGGTCTTCTTTCTATGTTCTTATGAAAGCATTCTCTTGGTTCTCTACCTCATAAGCTATGGCGGTATAAAATTATGCATTAAATTTTTACTTAAATTACTAGCGGTCCAGGTGTCTGACTTGTCTTCGTGAGGTCCCGGGTTCGATTCCCTGGTCGGACAACAAAAAGAAAATGGAATTTTTCCTTTTTTTAAAAACTTTGCTCGGGATTGGATATGTGTTCGGTTGGCGATAAGCTAGCAACCTATCACATTGTGGAACTTAATGATTTCGACTAATCGTAGATGCCCTGGTTGTGACTCTACCTACCTCTTGCGGATATGTACGTGAAGATAGTTTTTTAGTGTTTTTTCTGACGATGACCTCTTAATATAGATAAATTACTTAGTCCTCAATTAAAATTAATTTATGCGAAGTCGATAATATACAAAATTTGTGTATCACTTAAACGGTATATTTTATTTTTTCCCCTGTAAATGCTTAATGGAGACGTTTTGTGTAGTTTTACGTGTTTCAAGGTCTGAAGAACAATAGTCTGACGGTGGCTAACTGCGTTCATACAACCAGAAAACAACTGTACCTATTGTATGAACTTTTACGAAGTGTTTCATAACATAAAGACATTATGACATCTCAAATGACTTATCGCTTCTGTGGTTTAGTTGTCCCGCGTTAGTCTTGTCATCAGGTCCGTGGTTCGATTCCCGGGTTGGGAAACTCAAAAATGTATTTTCCCAATTTTCTAATAAAAAAGACGTTGACCAGGATTGTGTAATAAAGGTTCTAGACTTAAGTAAACATTGGTTTGCAATTGTCTGGCCCGTAATTTTAATATCAAAAAAAGTGTTTTAATATTAAAGTTCTCCCTCTCCCTAAACCCCCCTCTCTTCCCCCCTCTCCCTCAATTTCCATCTCTATCTCTCTTATAGAGAGAGAGAGAGTCAGACTGAGTAATATGCGCACGCCGCACAGCTTACAATATTTTACTGTAGCAAAAAGTGTCGTTCCAACTTTTTGTGAGATTTTTTTCCGTCTAGCCCCCTTTCACAACGCACAATAAGGAACTTCGTTCCAATAATCAGTAAGTAGATTTAAACAAAGTTTCTTTCAAAGTTACCCTTCTTGGAATGCGTGTTTCCAACCGTCTAGAACGTCTAGACTCAGTAGCGGTTTAGTAATATTAGCGCTCTGGGGCGAAATTTAAACGGCGCCTCCTACACGCTGTTCAAAAATCATATTAAAAAGTAAATAATACATAGCGAACAGGATCTGACGCCCCTTTACATCTTGGCGCCCTGGGCGGCTGCCAACGGTGCCATACCCAGACGCCGTCCCTGTCTAGACTAACGAACGCATAACTAAAATGTAATCGGGTACCTTCGGGTAATCGTGGGTGATCTTGTTGTACCTTTGCCTGCATAACAAAACAGACCAACACATGCGGAGTATATTAAAACAAGGATCACTTTTATAGACTTTGTGTTTGCTCGAGCACTACCTGGTACTTGGTACCTAATTCCATTATCTTAAACGAATTTTTATCTTGACTTTTCTAAACTGCGAGGGCAGTAAATATATTTTCACTAAATTGTCGGAACCAACTTATTAAAATCTGTAGGGTTACTATTGAATCTTGATTACATGCAAATTGGAAATTGAAATCGGGTATGTCATTTTAAGTACTCTTGTATACAATACTAGCGGATTATTAACATTTAGTTAAAAAAAATAACGAAGCCGATCCTATAAAATAATTTATTGTTCATTATCAACTAAATATTGATAGTTCGATAGTACTGTGTTCAAGAGTGCTTAAAATGGCATAGAATAGAATAGAAAATATTTTATTCACATTCACCTTACAGGAAGTACTTGTGAAGAGTTTATATAAAGGTAAAAAAAGGTGTCAAGAGTCTCCGAAACCGGCGTGTTTGTATGAAAAGGGTTATGAATGTGAAGGAACCAAGACAGGTTTGTCAGGATCGTGAGGTCTGGCACTCGATACTCTCTGCCTACCCCGTAAGGGACTTGGCGTGAAGATATGTATGTATGTATGTAAAAATTACCACCGGATCGGAACGCGGTCACACACTGCGAAGATCCGGCAAGAAACTTAGCGGGTTTGTCTTTTTTTTCTTATTCCATATAAATTTCATTAGTAATCACACTCATCATCATACATTATTACTAATAAGAGATTGGTATGAGGAGCAATTAATCCCAAGCACTCTTATCCGATAGATATTCAGCAATAGTATAGTATCCTTTTTATACAATTTCACTTTGACACATTTTTTAAATTTATTTAATGGCAGGTGTTTCATAGGAGTTTTGGCGTAATCGAGAGAAAAGATGGTCGAAGTTTTTTCATAATTATTGAATTTCGTGTTAATATTGAGTGAAATTAGTCAATTTTGGTGGCATTTTATACAATTTTGTTCAGTAAAAGTGCACAAATGAAATAATCATAAAGAAATACGTATCGTATATTTTCTCGTTGCCGCCAAATCTCGTTACATGAGCTTATGTAAAAAGGCCACCGCTTTACCCAAGAGCCTGACATGAGTTATTGACGACTTACGACTGATGACTAATTAAAATTAATTGAAATTGATATAAAATTTGATGCAAATTTCTACTTGACTAATGGCTAAATACTAACGTGAAGGCCAAAACTTAAAAAAAGAATGAAGGTGTTTCATATAATCGGGAAGTTTATTGTAAAAGCGTATACATTGGCCTAAAAAAGGCATATCCGACTTCAATTTCCATGAAATCGAGATTCAAAAGTAACCCTACTGCTCTAATTTCCTTTTATTTTGTGTGAATTTTAAACTAGGGCATTTCAGTGGCTGTGTACCAAAAATACTTGACAATATTCCAATATTTTTGAAGGCTTAGTGATTGATAAATGCAGTCTTTTTAGGAATCAAAAATGCTGCAAAGATAAAATAGGAATCTAGGTAAGTGTTTATGCCATGATGTTCTGTTTTCTTACGAGATTTTTTATGATATTGGAAGGCAAAATTTCCGCCGCCTAGAGACACCAAAGGTGGTAATGGTGCGTTGCCAACCTGAGACCGGGATGTTAGGCTTCGAGCAAAAGTAAGTTCGCCGGATACCTTACC
The DNA here is from genome assembly GCA_002245475.1 of Calephelis virginiensis. NCBI lineage: Eukaryota > Metazoa > Arthropoda > Insecta > Lepidoptera > Riodinidae > Calephelis > Calephelis virginiensis. The sequence continues at coordinate 41,461 of NJDC01011087.1, read as the reverse complement.
CTCCAAACCGGAACACGTCATGACGTTATGGCGGCAGGAATAAGTAAGGCGGTGGTACCAATCCAGGTGAGTCGCTGCGAAGTCAGATGTCACGGTGCTAGTGACGGTAAGCTTATGCTTGCCTTTTACGAGCTGAGTGTCAGGAAAGCAGATGGTCTATTCTGCAATGTAGTCCGGACCAACATGGAGAGGAATTCAGCGTTTATTAGTATTAAAGAGTATGGTTCAAAAAATCCCGAGTATCACTGCGACCTTGGCAGATCTATTGTAAACACGCCTCTTATTAATTAAGCTTACATAAGATCCGCAAGGCCGACAGTATCTAGGAACTGTACTTCACTTGGGATTTATCAGCTTTATATCCTATATATTAATTATGTGCCCATACAGAAGTCTTCTTAGAAGTCTAAGAAGTGCTGGGCACTCACAGAGTATGTGTATTGCCGTTTCCTCTGCATCCAAGCAAGCTCTACAATCAGGCTCTTCCGCTGGTGTAATTAAGCGTTTAAGCAAAACTACTAATTCTTGAAAATTTAATGGCGCCACTGGATTGTATTGTACACCTACTTTTGCAGTATGTTTCATTATCAAAGCTCGGTTTCATAAATTATGGGATTTAAAATATAAGCAAAATGAGAACGGCCAAGCTCCGGTGGTTCTTGTGGGAAAACAGATATACAATGTATGTGGATGGAAGGTACCCGGGGAGATCGAAGTTGATATTTCACGATCGAATCGGTCGACTGTTATCCGAGGATAGTGTGAGAAGTCTCGGAAACCGATGTGTTTGTATAAAAAATGTAATGAACTTGAAAGAAGCTAGCCTGCAAGTATCGTAACATTTGGCACTCTGTGCCTACCACATTAGGGACTTGGCGTGAACATAAATTAAGCAAAATTGAAGATGTGTTCATTTAAAACGGAAAGTATGATTATATGTATAAATCCTTCAAAATATGACCTCCGGGCCCAAGTTAAAAGACACTGATTTTCTTTGAAGTTCGTCTAATAGTTTCCGTTTCGATATACTTATAAGGTTTTTTTATGATATGTCGCGACTTATTCGACACCGTCAATAAAACACAATTGAGTTTCTCTGTAAAAATAGATTTATTACGGTTATTTTACTGAAACAACAGAATTTACAATTTTACATGAAATAATTTTTTTTATCAAGAAATCTTTACATACCTGTAAAAAAAAACGACATTTAATGTTATTAGCTACGATGTCTGTTTCTTTATTAATAATCTTTTTATATAATTTTTACAAGTTTTACTATAAGTTTTCTTTTATGACACGAAACGACATGTTTTTTGACAGACCATAATTTATTCTTTTTCTCAATTTGAATAATGAGAATTCGAAAGAGAATTATAATTTTCTTTACATACTTATTATGATTCACTGCATTACCAGAGCTCTTACCATAAGTTTACAGCTTTTCAGGTTTACTATATTCGCTACCGTCTCTATAAATTATTTTTATGAAAACTTTGAATAGCGCCTCTACAGGTAAATAAGAGAAACACATTTTAAGACCAAAAGTGTCATATGTTTCGACACGTAACATACCGAACATAATCTATACCAACTCATGGTAGGTATACTCTCAGGAATAAACTCGAATATGGTTACCGTAAATCGGTATAATGAAGTCGGAATAATAACTTGCCTTTCCTTTTTTCTTGTGATGCTTTCCATTATAAACATCCTGCATTTCCAATGATTGATAGAAAACAAGCTCAGTATATGAATAGGCCATGTGGTTTTTAAGTGGTGTGTTTGGTATAATAACGCTAAATTTGTTTAGAACTACAGGAAGCAACGCAGATATCTGGCCCATTTTACAATAATTTACAGCCTTTAAATCCCCTATCTTAGTTCTAAATACGTAACTTGTCACCCTTACCCTCCTTTATCCTAAGGTTGCCTGGGAAAGATCGCTCCCAAGTGATAAAACCATTTTTAAGATAAACAAAAAGTTTTATAGAAGTAACATTTTGTGACATTTTGAGTGTGATATTATTAAATGTTGTTGGTTTCGTTTTTTTATGTGAACAAACACATGGATCTCCCATAGACACCATAGATATTATATGTGCGTTGCTGTCCTGTGGCTGGGATGATAAAAAACAACAATTATGGAAGCATGTCGGGTACCCTTCCTTCCAGACCGGAACATAACAAAGTCATTACTCGGGCATGTTTCTGCATTGCACTCTACCAGTAGTTGTTGGTGGTCAATAAAATATTCATTCATTCATTCGTTCGTACTTCATGTCTTATTCTGTTATGTAAGACAAAATAACTCGTAATTGGCAGCTATTGAAATCTAACATGGAGATGTATAACGACGTAATCTAAAATCAGAACTCTTGAAACATGAATTGAATCTTAATTATCAATGTCTTATATTGTAACATTTGGAGTTATAGCCGTAACACCACCGACCACCAGATTTCCTAGTTCGATTCCCGACGGGCATTTGTATAATGAACATATATATCTATATTTCCAGATCTGAGTGTTTATTAAATTTAAACTGGTATCTATTTATTTACATGGATTAGTAATTAGAATGGTTGATTAACACCCATAACACAAGCAGAATTTATAACTTTGTTATTTGGGTTAGATTCATTTTCTATAATATGTTATTGTTATTTGTTTTTAATTCATTGGCACCCTGGCCTTACCTGTTGCTGCACCGTAATGTCAATGCTTACCTATGTCGTATTCCGGTTTAAGGGTAGAGTATCCACAAACGCCTTAGTAAATAAAGCATTATAAACATACCGACAGATTTATACTCAAAAATAAACGAAATTTATAGATGGGTTCTGTGTGAAGGAATAGGTTTTGATAGTAAATAATATGTATTTAATTGGTATATGTATCAGATGTAAAATAAGCCTTTATTTTACTAATTTAGGCTTATTTTACATCTGTTATAATTAAGAATTAGGTAGGTATGACATTTAATGCACTGTGTAATGTTTTCCGGTGTTGTTCTGGGTCTAAAGTGTACAATAGGTTACTCGAGAGAAGCGAGAAAAGGTTGAATGTGACATTAGGTAGACCACTAGTGGTCGATTGACTTGCTTGTCAATCACCAATTTTTTTTCTCAAAATGCCTACTGCTGTGTACGTCTGTAGACTTTTGCAACGTCGCCGGGCTAGTTGATTCACCACCTTACCTATTCCCGTTGCCATAATGAAAGTGTACGGAAGGTGGGATAGCCGGTAGACTTGCACAAATAGACTAACACCCCGGCCACGGGACAGCGACGCACCTATAACATCTATATATCTTTTATTCAGAACATCAACTAAATCAGCACACTGTGTTATTTTTTGGATCTCCCTTTTTTCGGTTTTTGTCACAAAAATGGCCGAATGCCAAAAATCTTTAATTCCAAAAAACAAAAAGTTATCAGTTATATAATTTTTTACAGTATTTTTCTACGCATTTAAACAGACAGTTTGATAAACTGGTTTTTGTGACAAGTTTACAGATACAATTGAAAGACAGTCCATGGAATAAATTCTCCTAATTCAGGTTTTAAGCTACATATTCATAAGCTGTTAATGCAAAGCCAGTATTGGACTACGTTGAATTTTTATAGCAGGACAAGTAGGCGGATCCTCTGATGAGAGACACTCGGTCTCTTTAATTAGCGAACTAAATTCGTAAATCGTTATGTTAGTGATCATCACTGTTGTGTTTCTATATGGAATAGAAAACCCTTTCAATTATTTCCGTTTAATTTTGTAAAAGCCATCAAGTGGTTTCTTGGTACCGCTGCCTTTTTTGCCTTGTCGTCATCAGTAGGGTTACTCTTGAAGCTCAATTCGCCCAATATTGGAAATTGGAATCGAGTATATCACTTTAGATACTCTTGAACAAAATACAGGCGAATTTTTAACACTAGTTTAATGATAAACAATAAACCATTTTATCGCATTTGTTGAATTTATTTGTAACTAAATGTTAATAATCCGATAGTACTGTGTTCCAAACTACCTAAACTGACTTATACGATTCCAATTTCCAATAAGCATGATTTCGTAATTCAAGAGTAACCCTACAGGTTAGTGATCACCACTATCGTATTCCGAATTGAGGAGTTTTCTGTAGACTTTTTGCAGGATTGACCAAATTACTCACCGCAACTGGCTCAACACGTTAGTCTCACGTAATGTGCCTTTTTTGCCTAAATTTTTTGACATCACGAAATCTATCTACTTGACGCTCCTTATCACTCTAATACTAACAATATCACTCGCTGCCTACCGTAGATACTCTCAGGCCCTTCACCATGAGTGGGTATAGATTACCTTCGGTAAGTAATGTGTCGAAATCTAAAACGCTTTTGGTCTAAAAATATGTTTCTCTTAGTGACCAATAGAGGCGCTGTTTAAAGTTTTATACAAATAATTGACACAGACGGTAGTAACTTGACAAGCCATAAACTCATGGTAAGGGCTCAGAACTCCGATCTCAGAGCCACGGTAATCATACTAATATTATAAATGAGAAAGTTTGTATGTTTGTTTGTTACTCCTTCACATAAAAACTGCTGAACCGATTTTAGTGAATTTCGTCACGCACAGAGGGTAACTTGGATTAACACAAAGGATAGTTTTTATCCCGAAAAAATGTTCCCGAAGGACCATTCACCGCGTGAGCAATAGCTAGTAATGTATATGAATATTAAATTTATACTATTTCTTCGTATTGGTCCGGGCTCCTTTGCAGAATAGTCTATCTGCCTTCCTGCCAGGCAGCTCGTAAAAGGCGAGCATAGGCTTACCGTCACTAACACCATGACATCTGACTAGGTGGTAGAGTTTCGCAGCAACTTGCCCGTATTGGTACCTGCCGCCATAACGTAATGATGTAGTTGATGTATGATGGTTCGGAGGGTAAGGTAGCCGGTAAACTTACTTTTGCTCGAGGCCTAACATTCCGGCCTCAGGTTGGCATTGCACCATTACCATCTTTGGTGTCTCTAGGCGCCGGAAATTTCTTACCATCAGGAAAATGGAAATCCGTCTGCTTTTTTGCCTTCCAATATCATAAAAAAGTCGGTATATTAAAAACTGCATGTTTGCTAGTTATTAACACTTGAGTTAGAAGTAAAAATTTGCAAATAATGTTTATCTTTTTTTAGGATGTTATGAGCGTTAACTTTTTCCAGTCTGTTTACTAGCATCCGCAGCTTGACCTTGTTCGCCGGACTTCGCCTAAACCACTCGGAGTTTGGAATTCTGAGCTAGAATTAAATAGTTTAGCTAGGAATTGGCGATGAATATTTGGTATAGCATTGCTTAAATATTATGCCAATAATATGAATTCGAAAATTTGTGAGGTTGAATGGATATTTGTTATTCTTTTGTGCAAAATCTAAGAGTTATTCATTACGTTAAGAAAACTATATTCTTTTTATATTAACAAACGAGTACTGAGTATGTCCCTTGCATATTTCCGTTACTGACAGAGATGTAGCACTATGAGGGGCGGGCACTACGTCTTTGTTCTTGTTGTGAAATTGTAAAGGCGCGTTCTGATTGATTTAAATGAACTTTATGTTGATAACGTGAACGATAGCAATGCAATATAATTTTTTGGTACTCGTTTGTTAAGAATAGTTTAGTTGCATAGACACTAGTATCATCGTCTTAGCGTTAATCAAGGGTTATCTTCACGTTTAGACTACTCCTGGATTAACTTTATATATTCCTTAGTACTTTCTAGGGTTGCCTACTTTTTCTGTTATCACATTACACAGTCTGGTATTCATAACATTAAGTCAACTGGTATACATGTGTTTCAGCATCCCTTGATCCTATCTTTTTAGTAGTTACTTAGCAATCTGTCTTATTTCGCTGAGCATAGCTGTACCATAGAAAGCAGTTTACCTGTGTCTTATCCTCTATATCCAAATCAGAATAAATTGGCATAAACTGGAACAAAGAGCTGACAATAAAGATAGATAAATAAATATCTATATTCAAATTAAGTACACACATTGACCTAACTCCAAAGTAGTATCTTCACGCCCATATCCCCGAAGAGGTAGGCAGAGGCACAACCAGGGCACCCACGACTAGCCGAAAATACTAAGTCCCACAACGTGATAGGTGGCAAGCTTATCGCCAACCGGGCACATATCCAGCAACATTTTTTTTTATTAGAAAATTGGAAAAACCCAATTTCCTTTTGTTTCCCGACTGGGATCCGAACCCGGGACCTCATGCAGTCAAGTCCAACAAATGAACCGCTAGATCACAGAGGCGATAACTCCAAAGTAAACAATGATTATGTTATAGGGGTTAGTCAACTATACTAATAAACAGAAATATTCATGGACAAATATTTCAAAACAAGTTACTCTAACTGAATCTAACCCCAAAGTAAACAATTTATATGCTTGTGTTACGGGTTAGTCAACGATTCTTTTACATATAAATACTAAAATAGACATCAGTATGCATTTAATAACAAGACTAACCTAGACCTGAAAATACATACATGTTCATATAATTGCCTGCCTCCGTCAGGAATCAAAGTCGGTGGTGTTAGGCGTGTACGCATACACCTTGGCCAACGAGTCGGTCAAATAGAAAATAAAAACAATGAGTAAACCTCAGACCAATAAAAAATATTGGTTTGAGGAGTGAACACTTATATCACTTCATAGTATAAAACAAAGTCCCTTCCTCTGTCCCTATGTCCCTTTGTATGCGTAAATCTTTAAAACTACGCAACGGATTTTGATGCGGTTGTTTTAAGGCCCCATACTTAGTCAGCCAGAAGAGCCAATCAGCGCACTCCCCCGTTCCATGATTACTATGAAAGATTGCGCTCTAAAGTAAATGTCTTAAGCGCCAAATTACTATTTTTGACACAATAAAAGTAATTTGAAAAAAAATATAAAAACTGAAACAGTTATCTTTTAGGTATAGTACTTATCTATGTTTATGTTAAATCTGGTGTCGATATTTTCATAATTGAAGTAGAGAGTTGGGTTTTGCTTTCAGAAAAGGGTTAAATTTGATTTGATGAATCGTGTTTTGGAAACACTAGTCTTATAAAGCATATTAATGTTAATCTTGTGTATTTTTGTCGCCAAGATCCATAATTGCTTTGTTTGAAAAAAAAAACAGTATATTGCTGACGTATTTTAGCATACATGGCCCCTTAATAAAGTGATTGAAGAGGAAAGTTTATATGTATATTTTATTACCGTGCGAAGCCGGGGTGGGCCGCTAGTTGTTTATAAAAGTATTCTAAAAATGTTTTTGCTTTCGATGAATCAAAGACTAAGAAGCGGCATAGGCTTATGTCCTAGTAGAGAGTAATTTACAACCACTTAATACAATTAAGTATAGTCCATTCGAAATGCCGGTTTAATGCACTGTCCTTCCGTAATGTCCCAATTTCCCAAAATGCGAAG
>NJDC01011087.1:23357-33869 GCA_002245475.1 Calephelis virginiensis | reverse complement strand
CTTAAACCGCTATTCATTTTGAAACTTAAATTATTATGCAAGTTAATTTATGTCGCCAAGACGTTAGTGCTAGCCACTGTTGTGTTCTATTTAGAGGAGATGGTAACTAGTAAACACTTGAAATAACCTTTTCATAATACACTTTATTCAACACGTGTAAGTTTGTTTACTACTTGTTTATTTATGTAGGTACCTTCAATTACTTAAAAACAAATACTGAACATTGTCAAAAATTAGGTTTTATCTTCATTTTTCTCTAGTTGTAAAGCTCCAATGATGCTGTAAAATAAAAGCTAAACCGGTTGGCTTGTTTTTTCATCGAAATCGGTCAAGTGGTTTAGCCGTGAAAGCGTAACAGATGCAGATATAGATGTTATAAGGTTATCTTTTTGCGACGACAGTGATAGTACCAGTCAAATAATATTGTTTGAAGAGTTCATAGTAATGATCTTATAAATATTGCTTTAAATAAAAATAACTAAAATAGATAGTAGTTTTTTTTTCCAAGTACACAAATTGAATCTAACCCCAAAGTAAATAAATTATATGGTTGTGTTATGGGTGTTAGTCAGCGGTACTATAATACATTGAAATACTTATATAGATACCAGAATTAATTTAATAAACACCCAGACCCGGAACCGCAAACATCTAAATGTTCATCGCACGAATGCCTGCCCCCGTCGGGAATCGAACCCGAACCTCGCGGTAAGTCGATGTAGTTAGTTGTGTACGCTAGTCACTTCCAAGCCATAAGCCAAACTAATAATAATTATATTATAGTGTCTTCACGCCCATATCCCCGAAGAGGTAGGCAGAGGTACGACCAAGGCACCCACGACTAGCCGAAGACACTAAGTCCCACAATGTGATAGGTGGCAAGCCTATCGCCAACCGGGCACATTTCCAATCCCGACCAACATTTTTTTTTTATTAGAAAATTGGAAAAATCCAATTTTCTTTTTGTTGGCCGACCCAGGATTCGAACCCGGGACCTCATGCAGTCAAGTCCAACACCCGGACCGCTAGACCACAGAGGCGATAGGCGATAGGCGATAGATTATATTATTTATATTATAAGTGTTAAATTGGCTTAGCACCGACTTTAAGCCTCTTATTAAATAGCACACATAAATAATAGGCAGTACCTATATAATTAATATTAAATCTTTATTATTTTTTACTTTTTAGTTTTGAAGTCGGTTTTTCATTAACGTAGTTATTTTCACTTAATTTTTTTTATTGCTGATATGATTTTATTTAATGAACATAAACATCAGGATAGGTCTAAATAGATAAAAATGCTCATAAAATAAAAACAAATGGCCCTACCTGAATCATTTTTTATGGTACCAATCCGGAACTATTCCGGATTAAACCAAAAAAAATTACGTAAATCGGTTCTGAAATCTCGGAGAAATCGGTGTACATACATAAATAAATATACCGGCCGAGTTGAGAACCTCCTCATTTTTTTGAACGCGGTTAAAAAGCCAATGGCTTCAAAAAATCCTTAAATGGCATCCACGAATCGAACGGAGCGTAGTGAAGAGATAAATCGTGGACTTGGCTAAGGTGGTATCTGTAGGTGAAAAAACTACCAATGTGTGGCACCAACACTTGGTGGAAACAAAGCCTGGGAAACGATATGGCGGTTATGATAAAACGTATAATTCAATATTACGATAAATCACTCAACCTATTCGTATAATGTTACTATTGCAATACTCATATTACCAAGTCTCAAATTAAACTAAGAGTAATCAAGTAATTTTATAACAAAAGTATCTTCACGCCCATATCCCCGAAGATCTAGGCAGAGATACGACCAAGGCGCCTACGACTAGCCGAAGACACTAAGTCCCACAATGTGATAGGTGGCAAGCCTATCGCCAACCGGGCACATTTCCAATCCCGACCAAAATTTTTTTTTATTAGAAAATTGGAAAAATCCAATTTTCTTGTTGTTGGCCGACCCGGGATTCGAACCCGGGACCTCATGTAGTCAAGTCCAACACCCGGACCGCTAGACCACAGAGGCGATAATTTTATAACAAATCTGTTTTTACTTGCTTTTATACATACAAGGTTAAATAAAACTAACAGCCCGCCTCGGCTTCGCACGGTTATGAAATATACATATAAACCTTCCTCTTCAATCACTTAATCTATTAAAAAAACCGCATTAAAATCCGTTCCGTAGTTTTAAAGATTTAAGCATACAAAGGAACATAGAGACAGAGGAAGCGACTTTGTTTTATACTATGTAGTGAAAAGTAAGTGTTTTATACTATGTAGTCTAGTGATTTAGCTTTCATTAGACTACATAGTATAAAACACTTAACAAATACTAGATTAATCCAAAAGTACAGTCAGTTACTATAATATTATGTTAGGGTGTTGTGCAAAGTTGATCGGGATTGACACCACCTTCGTACTTATTTCAGTTGCCATAGCGTCATTGCTCACCATTGTCGTTTTCCGTGTTGAAAAGTAGTGTGGCTTAAAATCTCGCTTTTTTATAGATGGCAACGCAACTGTGATATCCCTGGCGATACAGCTGTTTGTGGGTGACGGAGATTACTTACCTTCTTAGTTCTGAAGTACCACTTTTGCACCTCCTCCAAAAAGATGACACTAATGTGTTGCTATTTTAAATAGCGTATCTGACAAGCCTAACGCCGACGACTTTATCGCGAAATTTAGCTTGACAGCACTAACGTTAAGGCGGTTGAAAGTACTAAGGTTACATAAAATCAGGGAAAGTGTAGCTGAATATACGTAGAATACTATGTTCGCTGATGCAGTTCTTACAACCGTAATCGCTAACGCTAAACGTTTTGTTTATAGTATCCAAGTTTGCATGAAAGCGATATCGGTATAGTTAGTATATAAATAAAAATAAATATCTTCGAATCGAACAACAATTTACACTATTTGAATCTAACCCCAAAGTAAGCAAATTACATGCTTGAGTTAGTAAATTATACTAACACATAGAAATACTTAAATAGATACCACAATAAATTTAATAAACACAAATGTCTGCTCCATCAGAAATCGAGCCCGAGGCTCGCGGTTGGTCAGTGTAGTTAGGCGGGTACGCTAGCCACTCGACCAACGAAACGGTAATATAAAGTATAATTATTGTAAAACTTTAGGCACATGATATAGCACTTATTAGTTCATGTTAGGTTAGTAAAGGAAAAGCCCATTGTTTTCATTAGTTGCAAGTACTGCAACGCTTTCCTTCTATGTGCCTGTGAGTCAGTGTTGTGCTATTTTAATGCTACTATTAAAAGTTATAGTTATTCGAGGATAATAATAAATATACTCGTCACGACATAATAGAAGCGGTAGGTACAGTAACAGTTTTCGATATGTTAACTACTGTTTTAAAAAGAATTCGAATATTTTTGATATTTGGTAACATTATTGCTGGTTTTTGGCGCCATCGTGAATGAAGATGGTCGTATTTTTTTCATTATTATCAAAATTCGTGTTTATATTGAGTGAAATTGATTATTCTATGTGGGAATTAGATTATTTATTTTTATTAAAAGTGCACAAATGAAATAATCACGAAGAAATTAGTGTATCGTGTATTTCCTCGCTGCCGTTAAATCTCACTAGATGAGCTTAAGTAACGACGACACCGCTTTACTCAAGACCCTGACCTGACCGTATATTTTATAAGAATTAACTAACTTGACATTGGCAAAGTAGTCGTGAAAAACGATCGAAAGCCAGTAGATTTAATCCAAATTGTAATTTGTTTCAAAGTAGGTAGGTAGGTGGGTACCTTGGTAGATCCAAGGTCATCTTTGTGGAAGGCGTGATTTTGGTATTATAACTGTCTGGATGATGCTTAATAGGTGTTCCACATGGATTAAAACATTGGTTTGCATCCATATGGAACGTAGATTTAATCCAAATTTTGATTTGTTTCAAACAAAGTTTCTACCAAGGTCACCTTTGTGGAAGGCGTGATTGGGGCATGATTACCGTCTGGATTATGCTTTGAGATAACCGTGGCCTATAGACACTATAGATGTTGTAGCCGTTGTCCTATGGCCGAGGTGTTAGGTCAATTGTGAAAGTCTACCGGCTACCCTACCGTCTGGACCGGAACATGACACTGTCATTATAGCGGCAAGAATAGGTAAGACGGTGGGATCCGGATGAGTTGGAACACGGAACTCTATCACCAGTGGTTTTGTTGGTAATGACCAATTTAACTTTTGCTCGCCTTTTACGATTCTTACGGTCTTCCATAGTATAGCAATTCCGAATTTTCACTTACATAAAATGGTGAAAAGGTATAACCCATTTAATTTGAAAGTAAGTCTAAAGGCATTCAGATTTAAGGCAACTAGTGTCATATGATTTAGGTCAATAAAACGTGTTGCAGAAAGCTTTATTAATCTGTGTTCCATGGTCGAGGATAATACATTGTTAAAATATGTTCATGATAAAGTACTGTCATGTTTTTCAAATGATTACATCTTTCCTTTGTTATTTTTACGCCATAAAAAGAACATCCCCGCTATCCCCGTGTTGGTCCGGGCTCCTTTGCAGAATAGACCATCTGCCTTCCTGCCAGGCAGCTCATAAAAGGCGAGCATAGGCTTACCGTCACTTACACCGTGACATCCTACTAGGTGGAAGAGTTTCGTAGCGACTCGCCCGGATTGCCACCGCCTTTTTTTTATAGAAGAGGAGGCAAACGAGCAAGTGGGTCACCTGATGGAAAGTGATCACCTCCACCCACGGACATCCGCAACACCAGGAGTATCACAGATGCGTTGTCGACCTTTAAGGAATGAGTACGCTGTTTTCTTGAAGGTTCCTAAGTCATAATCGTTTGGGAATACCGCCCTCGGTAACTGATTCCACAAAGGTGTTATACGGGGTAAAAAATACCTTCGGAATCGCACAGTTGTAGACCGCCACGCATCGAGATGATGGGCATGATACCTTAAGCTCTGACGCGATGTCCGAAGGTGGAAATCAGCGGCTGGAATTAAACCAAACAACTCCTCAGAGCATTCCCCATGATACATGCGGTAATTCCCTTACCTATTCCTGCCACCATAACGTCCAATGCTCGCCGTTGATGTGTTCCGGTTCGGAGGGTAAGGTAGCCGGTAAACTTACGCTCGAAGTCTAACATCCTGGCCTCAGGTTGGCAACGCACCATTACCACCTTTGATGTCTCTAGGCAGCGTGAATTTCTTACCATCAGGAAATCCGTCTGCTTGTTTGCCTTCCATTGTAATGTTATACTTCACCATGCATAACCAAAAGAAAAGGTTAAAAAAATGTTAAACGTCACGTAACCAATGGACGGGCCCCATAATATTGACATATTTTAACGTAACTCTTCGAAAGCTATCTAAATCTAACATAGAATAATTTTAAAATTAAAAATTACATAAGAAGTTTCTCTATACAAGAGGGTCATATGTTTTCGTATATTTTCGCATAATTTTCATATTTTCGTATAATCGTCTAAATTTAATTTGGTTAAAATCAAATTGTGATGTTTTAATATTGAAATACTTGTGACACACATATTTAACAAGCTTATTAATTAACCTAATGAATCATATCGATTGTTATAGTAACGTAGATTAAACCTAGGTTTTTTGTAACATATTATAATTTATTTGTTTTTTTTATTTGTCTAACTGAGAAGACATTTTTATTATTCTTAGATAACAATGTATGCTTTTGCTAGTATTCTAACAGTAATGCTTGATTAATAATTTAAGCGCAGTAAGATAGCAAAAACCGACTCCAATTTTTTTACCACATTATCTTCACGCTCCATACTCCCGAAGAGGTAGGCGGAGGCTCAACCCTCACCTCACCCGGATTCTTGCATTTTTGCTGCGCTTTAACTATAAAGTTAATTTTTCATATATTTAGCTAATACTTAGCGCTACTAGACAGATTTAAATAGGCGAACAAGATTAAATGAGTCTGCGTCGAAGTAAGGTTCCGTTCCAGGCGATAGGGTGCGTAGTGGGTTTGACTTAACAACTGGGGTACTAGACAGCAACGCGCCTACAATATCTATGGTGTCTATAGGCCACTCGTACTATCAGGAGAGCCGTTTACTTGTGCGCTACCTTATCACTTAAATAGAGAATAAAAACTTCCTTAAAAAAAGTAAGGGCAGATATAGGTCAATCTCTTTGAACGATCCTTTTGTGCTGGAGAAAGTCCGATTTAATTTTACGGTTCCGTAGCTACTTGTGAGTAAACAAGATCGTAAAAACTTTGCCCATTAATACAATAGTGTCAGAAATCTGAACATTTCTCATGGAAAAAGTTGCTAAAGTTACACCTCTATTGGTGGGTTTTTAGAGCAGTAAAATGTTTACATTCAAAGTACGAGTACGTCGATTATTATTGGTTGTTGTATGTTTTATTTATTTTTTAGAGTATTTTTTTTGTTTTTCTTCATCGTCATCATCATCATCAGCCGGAGGACGTCCACTGCTGTCCAGGCCTCCCCCAAAGAGCACCACAAGTCACGGTCACCAGCCGCTTGCATCCAGCGGTTCCCCGCGACTTTGACCGGATCGTCTGTCCACCGGGTGGGAGGTCGTCCAACACTACGCCCTCCGGTGCGGGGCCGCCACTCGAGAACCTTTCTTCCCCAACGATTGTCGGTTCTGTGAGCAATGTGGCCTGCCCATTGTCACTTCAGTTTGCTAACTCTCTGAACTATGTCGGTTACTCTCGTTCTCTTGTGGATCACCGAATTACGGATTATACGAGTATCTCGCAGGGAAACACCGAGCATAACTCTCTCCATAACACGCTGAGCGACTCTGAGCTTTTTTAAGAGGTCAACATTTAACGGCCAAATCTCAGTTCTTAATGTCTTCAGCGGTAACACACACTGGTCGAAGAGTTTAGACTTTAGGCTCTGCGGTAATTTGGACAAGAAGATACCCTTTAGCTCCCGAGTTGGATTCGGCAATCGACCTCTTTCTTGAAGTTGGATTTACCTAACTGAATAACTTGAACTAGGTATATATACTGATCAACAACTTCAAGAATTGAGTACCCAACGTTAACTGTCATAGGTGCAACATGAACGTTGAACATGACTTTCGTCTTGTCCAAGTTCATCTTAGGACCCACCTGTTGGGAAACTCTATCGAGGTCACCGAGCATCTTGCTCAAGTCTTCCAGCAATTCCGCCATGACCACAACATCATGTGCGAATCGAAGGTGAGTGATGTACTCGCCGTTGATATTGATGCCGAGTCTTTTCCAGTCCAGAAGCTTGAAGAGATCTTCCAGTGCAGCAGTGAAAAGTTTCGGAGAAATAACGTCTCCCTGTCTCACACCTTTCTGCAACTGGATCGGTTTCGAGCTCTGTTCCTGTAATCGGACCGACATAGTGGCTTTTTCGTACAAACACCTCAACACTTCGATGTATCGATAGTCGATGCGGCAACGCTGTAAAGACTGAAGCACCGCCCATTTCTCAACCGAATCGAAGGCTTTCTCGTAGTCCACAAACGCTAGACATAATGGCCGAATTTACTCTTGGGACTTCTGGATAATCTACGGTGCTAAAGCCTTTACGGAACCCTGCTTGTTCGGAGGTTGGAAATCGTCCAACCTGCGTGATATCCGGTTCGTGAGGACAACTTGTAAACGTGGCTCAGAAGTGAGATGGGTCTATAATTTTTTAATAAGGTTTTGTCACCTTGTTTTTGTTTCTTTCTTTCTTATTTTTTGTTTTTTTTATAATTTATTCAAAAATATAAATCTTAGATCCTAAAAAAATATTTAATTTGCAATCTCCCGCCAAAAAAATGTATACGTATTAAGGCGTGACAAAACAGGCAAAATAGTGCGCTATGAATACATAGGACTTATTGGACCCAAACATATCCAGCTCCACACAACGCACTCCACTAAACTGGATATATTTGGGAGTTTTAGCTTCCTGTAAGTCCTATTCATTCATAGCGTACTATTTTGCCTATTTTGTCACGCTATAATACGTATACATTTTTTTGCCGGGAAATTGCAAATTAAATAACTTTATTTGGATTTAAGTATGGATTTCATAAATCTTAGACATTATCACGTTCATACTTCCATACTAATATTATAAATGTGACATAGACTACTTTTTTGAAATTCGCGAATAAACAACTAAAATGTTAAATTATTATTAACTTAAAGTAAAAAAGACTGTTTAATCTTTGAGAATCCTAAAATTATAAAGTCTTAGCTCAAATTGCAGAATATCATGTCATCGCATCACGTCTGCGCAGATGGACTTATTGGGCTAATTCTTTTTTTTTTCTGTAATAGTTATTGTGAGAAAAAGGTTGTTATGAAAAGAATATACGGGAAAATTGCAGGGAAAATAAGAAATACTTTTTTTTCCACACAAACTTGTATTAGCTGTTTATTTCAAGCAATATGAAGTTCGCCGGGTCGGCTAGTAACAAAAAAAATCCGGGAGAAATTACACCAATTTGTAATCTAACCCTAATGTCATCTAAATCTATATGTGTGTAAAGACATACTTCTATATTTTAACCACACAAATGCTTGCCTCCATCGGAAATCGAATCTAAGCTTTACGATTAGTCGTGAGGCGTGCACGCTAACCTTTCTACTAACGCAGCGAATAAACAACATTCATCACACGTGACGTTTTAATCTTGCAACAGGTTTGACTAATTGTTTGTATGAAAGGAGTGAAACATTAATGCACTCTTCAGACGATTCGCAACAGTGACCGCAGAAAGTGGCGCGTACCATGTGTCATGTGAAGTACGGATTTATCTTTAAATACGTGAGGCTTGCAAGATTTATAAAGAAGCATAAAATAGGCAAGTGTTTGTGTGTTTAGTGTGTGTTATTTTCTTTAGATATCTAGTTTTAATTGACTCCAAAAATTGGATGCCATCAAATCGATTAATTGTTTTTTTATGTTTGTTACGCGAGTACTCGTCCAGTAAGGTACAAATTTTGATGGTTTTTTTTGGAAAGGTAGGTTATTTTTCCAAAGTGATTCCGTGTTAATTTTAGCATGATCTGATTTTAGTGTTAGTCAATTTTGAGTTATAGTTAATGGCAAATTTTTCACTGTTGAAGACATCTTTGATAACTCAAAACCACAAATGGGATAAAAATTACGTGGGATTACCTACGAATCCTTATTCGTTAGTTATCATTAAAAAAATATCTAGTTGTAATAAAGTAATTAAAGTTGGTGTTTAGCAGTTTTGCTACGCTAAAATTATTATGTTAAATGGTTTTAATGCGTATGATAACACTTTAGCGTTTGTTATATTTTATTCGTATTTTTTTAATTTTCTAATATTTAGACGCGATTTAGTGCACGTGCAAAAAGTCTACACTCTGTTTTAATAAGACACTCGGTTCTAGCACAGTATAAATTTAATAGGATAGGTACTAGATGTTTCCTGCAGCTACAGCCGCATGTTAAGGCCCCATACTTAGTCAGCCAGAAGACCCAATCAGCGCACTCCCCCGTTCCATGATTATTATGAAATATTGCGCTCTGAAGTAAATGTCTTAAGCGCCAAATCACTATTTTTGACACTATAAAAGTAATTTGAAAAAAAAATATAACAACTGAAACAGTTATCTTTTAGGTATAATACTTATCTATTTTTATGTTAAATCTGGTGTCGATATTTTCATAATTGAAGTAGACAGACGGGTTTTGCTTTCAAAAAAGGGTTAACTTTTTGATTTTTTTCTATCGAGCAAAGTGAGATGAATCGTGTTTTGGAAACACTAGTCTTATAAAGCATATTAATGTTAATCTTGTGTATTTTTGTCACCAAGATCCATAATTGCTTTATATGAAAAAAAACAGTGTATTGCTGACGTATTTTAGCATACATGGGGTAAAGGTATTTTCTCCCCCTCTCCGACGCGGAACTCTTTTTTTTTGGAATGTGTTGCCAACCTAACGGTTTGTACAATATCACCAAGCTTTTACGCGGAGCTCGTTTAAATATGGGGCTAACAAGTGGGCTAGTTGCTAATTTCCAACTTCATAACTATCTATCTTAAAAACTAAATAAGTATGCAATAACATGGCACCGTTGTAATGTGAAACAAAACTAACAAACAAACTTTTACAAGCATTTATTATAGTATATAAGTATGAATGAAATTGTTATAACCTTAGGGATAATAGTAAGAAAAGAGAAAACGGTAGGTGAATATAATGTTCATTTATGTAGAATAGGGAGTTTTATGAACTATCTATTGTTTAACCAGTACAAGCTTTAACCCTACAAATGATATTATAAAAGAAACCGATGGGTGAATATTTTGTTAATTAATGTATAACTGTGTGTTTTCTAAAAATAAAATTGCTTAGTCAAGTGCTGACTATCAATAGTGTTGACTCGACACTCCTATACTATTCTAGTTTAAACAGTGCTGTAAAAAGGCAATAGTAAATTTTATTACATGGTAGCGATATAC
>NJDC01011087.1:0-10505 GCA_002245475.1 Calephelis virginiensis | reverse complement strand
TTCCAAGAACCTAGTTTTGGCTGCCCCACCCCAAACTGGGATATAGTATTCAAGCACAGATTGGACAAGAGAGATATATAATTGTGTCAATAACTTTTTGTCAGCTACATATCTCATTGTTTTAAACAACCAAGTTAGTTTGCGTGTTCTGGTCATTAATAACTCTAGATGAGGGTAACATTTTTTCAGGATAAAAACTATCCAATGTGTTAATCCAAGTTACCCTCTTTGTGTGTGTTTCAAATTTCATGAAAATCGGCTTAGCAGTTTTTGCGTGAAGGAGTACCAAACTAATAAACATACAAACTTTCGCATTTTTAATATTAATAGGCTAATAGGATGTAAGCCCAATTTTTATACTGTTTTTTATTTATGATTTTAATTGTATAGACTAATCACTTGGATTCGGTATGTTGGTCAGACACCTTGGCCCAATGTGTACTGTGGCTATAGGAATTTCTCTTTAAATATCGCAAATCATTAACTATAGCTGTATCTCTCATCGTGTTCAAAGTTGAGATTAAATGTATCAAGCTAAATAGGACGGAACAGATAGAAACTGGAGATAATCCGTAGCTAAAGTAGCATCACGTCAGTTTGATATGTGTTGATAACCGTAGTCCGTGAGATGAGCAACGGTGTTGGTTATTGTTGTTTATGACTAGCCAACCCCCGTGACTTTGATATTGGCACAACCGTTTTTATTGTAAGAAGATACCTAGATCATAATCCGTAGATAAGATCCTGTCTGGTTCTTTGTCTAGTGGGATGTTCTTTTTTTCTTTCTTTAGGTTTTGACCTTCACGTTAGTATTTTACCATTAGTCAAGTAGAAATTTGCATCAAATTTTATATCAATTAAAATCAAATTATATCATCAGTCATAAGTCGTCAGTAAGTCATGTTACTTCACGTTAGTATTTTACCATTAGTCAAGTAGAAATTTGCATCAAATTTTATATCAATTAAAATCAAATTATATCATCAGTCATAAGTCGTCAGTAAGTCATGTTAGGCTCTTGGGTAAAGAGGTGGCCTCATCACTCAAGCTCATGTAATGAGATTTGGCGGCAACGAGGTAATATACGATACGCTAATTTCTTCATGATTATTTAATTTGTGCACTTTCACTGAACAAAATTGTACAAAATGCTACCAAAATTGACTAATTTCACTCAATATCAACACGAAATTCAATAAAAAAATTTAAATTCTTTGGAAATCGATTGCTTGCAACTCCATTATCTTACGTGACAAAGTTTTATGCATCTACCCGCTAAGATGAATTTATGTTTACAAATCAAAAATATTTAGTAATTTAAATTTAAAAAGCCGAAGATGGAAAATATCAAATAAAGAATAAAGCGGCGATATCAATTCGAACTATTTTTCGTAAATTAACAAGTCTACATAATACAAAACAAAGTCGCTTCCTCTGTCCCTATGTCCCTTTGTATACTGAAATCTTTAAAGCTACGCAATGGATTTTGATGCGGTTTTTTTAATAGATAAAATGATTGAATAGGAAGGTTTATATATTTTATACCCGTGCGAAGCCAGGCCGGGCCGCTAGTCAAGAATATAATTATGGTCTCGGGGTTAGTGACAAACTGCGACAAAAGCATTCAAATAAACAAAGGAATTGAACATAATGCTTATTGTGATTTTACATAAATAAATTGTTGTCGACCTTAGACCTGTTGTCTAAGGTTATGAATATAATATTGTTATGAAGGACTCGGGTCAAATATCCGTCCAAGGCAAACATTGATACCCTTGGGGGACGTAGGCTTGGTAACTCATTGACAAACAATTCTACTATACCTTGGGTATGCTTAGGTTTATATAGATAGACGAAATACCTCTGTGGTCTAGCGGTCCGGCGTCGGGCTCAATTTCTTTAGGTCCCGAGTTCGATTTCCGGGTCGGGCAATAAAAAATAGAGAAAGAGTATATTTTCAATTTCCTATTAAAAAGATTTTGCTCGGGATTGGATATGGCGATAGGTAGGTAGGTTGGCGATAGAATTGCCAGCTATCACATTGTGGGACTTAGTGTCTTCGGCTAGTCGTGGGTGCCCTGGTTGTGCCTCTGCCTACTACTTGGGGGTTAAAGGCGTGAAGATACTTTTTTACACGAAATAAAGATAACGAATTGCAATTTAACTTAAAAAAAATAACTTATGATTACTAACTAATGTAATTGCAATATAAAACTTTTTTTGCAAAAAAAATGAGTTATTTCGTTAGTTATGTTTAACGTGAAATAGCAATAATATGTGTACTGAGTAAATGTTATATTCTTTTTGTATTTCAGGTTATTAGAAACTGAAATGGGCTTCCATATAATAATAGACCGTCGAAAAGACAAATGGAACTCAGTAAAAACAACGTTGCTCCGTATTTCAGTAAGTGGCTATTTTTTATTTCATCACACTTAAGATAGAAAGAGTTTCATAAATTTTAAACTAGTCGACAAGTTTAAACCGTATTAAAAAAAGCTCCAGAAAGCAAGAAAATATAGATCAATCATTTAAACTTTTACGCCGTACTTTATAAAAGCAGAGATCGAAAAAAAACAGTAGTGTTACTTTTTCCATAATCAACTTAAAATTAATTTTTTCCTCGATGTTTTATTTCAAGTGATCATTATAAAATAAATATTTTAGGTTAATTTTTTCATCACAAGCCGGCTTTTACCAGGTTTACACCTCAGAGCCTGATTTTCAACGTGACAAAGCTAGGACTTATTGGAATCTAGCTCTCCCGGCGAACTTCGTTTCACCTTTCAGTATTGGAAATCATAAAGTTTTTCTGTTTCTGTTTTATGATATTGGAAGGCAAACAAGCAGACGGATTTCCTGATGGTAAGAAATTCACGCCGCCTAAAGACACCAAAGGTGGAAATGGTGCATTGCCAACCTGAAGCCGGGATGTTAGGCCTCGAGCAAAAGTAAGTTTACCGGCTACCTTACCCTCCAAACCGGAACACGTCATGACGTTATGGCGGCAGGAACAGTACCTATCCTGATGAGTCGCTGCGAAACTCTACCACCTAGTCAGATGTCACGGTGCTAGTGACAGTAAGCCTATGCTCGCCTTTTACGCGCTGCCTGGCAGGAAGGCAGATGGTCTATTCTACAAAGGACCCCGGACCAACACGGGGAAAAGTACTATATTTTTTCCATTTTCCCTGCAACATTGCCGATTTTTCTCTTCATTAGAATCTTCTCCTGCTAATAACTTACATAACAATAAAAGAATTAGCCAAATCGGTCCAGTCGTTTGGAAGTTATGCACTTACCAACACATTTAGCGACTCATCTATATAATATATTATATAAAACAAAGTCGGGTTTGTTACAACACTTATAACTCGAGATCTGCTGGACCAATTTTCATGGTTTTTGATTCGTTGGATTTGTCTTCGCCCCGAAGAGCAGAATACACCTTAAAAACAATAAAAACAAAAAAAATATGACAGGTGAATCGTCTGGATAAGAAAGTCGTGATTGTTAAATCGATTAGGCTGAAAATTGATAGAGAACTGGGCTTGGAACTAGGCTCAGTACCGGGAGAAGGACATGGAATACATTTTATCCCTTACAACAGCGAAGAAACTAGAAAAGAAAAAACATTTAAATTTTTCCCATACAAACTGAACGGGCGAAGCGAAGTTTACCGGAACAGCTAGTTTTAATATAATAAAGATTTGAGTCTTATTGTATAATAAATACCTTAAATATTATTATTGAGCTATTGATGACGGACTATCGATAACTGAATACTTTTTTTTTCCTTGCAAAAATTGCAATTTTTATACTCTAATTAAACCTTAAAAACTTTCTCCTAGACGTCATACCGAATCGAATGAGCTATGGTTTAAGAGTTTAATGTCTATTTAACACTGCTTTGAACTTTTAGACAAATCTAATATCGAAAGAAACATTAGAAACTAATGAGCTAAATACGAGTATGTATTTTAATGGTGTAGTCGTACATAGGATAGATACCTACACCGGTTTTTAGAAAAAGTCATTGCCGCTATCCATACCGATACTGATATTGAAGAATAAATAAAATAGTAAAAAACTATTTAGAAACAGGCACAATTGTTTGAGCATACACTAACTGTTGCCCGCGGGTTAATCAGCGTAGAACGGTCATTCCCGCATGTCACCCCCTAATTTGTCCCCCCGGTGACAAGCGGGAATTCAGAAAACAAAATTCCCGAATGTCACCCCCTGGTCTAACATGAAACTAACTACCAAAAACTAACATGAAAACTAATATCTTTACATGCATGGAAATGAACATTTGTTTCTGAACTATAGAACTATAAAACTATAAAAAGAAGTATTTAGAGTTACATATTTACGAAAGTTAAATTTTTTTGGCAAAAAGTGACTCAACAATCAATTTTAACTTTTTATATTTTCAAAAGCAACAGATTTTATACATAAATCTTCATTCAATATAATCAAAAGTAAGTATGTACTAATCATAACTATAATTTGTAAAATCAAAGATGTCTTTTCGAAGTTTAATTTTAATTCACTAGCTCATAATCACAGAACACTTAACTTTAATTTACCTAATTTATTTTTCAATTAATTTGTTTATAATATTCATAAATTTCATTGATGAGGCCCTTCTATTATGATTTTATCCAAATAGAGCAAAGAAACCTACCATCAATACATATTATAAAGCTAAGTCCAACGCCGCGTCTGTCTGTCTGTCTGTTCGCGATTCACTCAAAAAGTACTTGATGGATTTTCATTCGGTTTTCAACAATAGATAGAACAATTCTTGAGGAAGGTTTTAGTGCATAGTAAGTTTATGTTTTGTACAAACCAACGATATTACAATGATATTAGTTCAATATGTCGGCAAAAAATAAGCCGATCGGGAGCTTTCCTCGAAAACACTGCCAAAACGCTGCTGGTTTTTAACAAAACAATGTATGGTAGGATTTTTCCTCTTCAATAGATCTCAAAAAAAGCGGTGGTATATATCTATCTTTAAAGAATAACCCACAATAACCGTTTAATATAACCATTATAGAAAAATATGTTCATGAATCAATTCCCGAATATCACCGGTTTGTCCCCCCCGTTGACATGCGGGAATTTTTTGTCAAAAGAATTCCCACATGTCACCGGCGGGGACAAACTAGGGGGTGACATGCAGGAATGACCGGCGTAGAATGTTTGCATTTTTCATACTTTTAATGTATTAGTATAGTTGTTTGAAGTTAATTGTTTAACAAAGTTGGATGAAATTCTTTTTATCCTAATCAAATTTCATCAAAATCGACTCAGTATGTTTAGGGCAACATATATGCTTTCACATTTATAATATAACAGTATGGAAAACAGTAAAAGATTTCAAAAAAATCATCTTCACGCCGGCATCCCAGAAGAGGTAGGTCCAGGTACAACCACACCCACGATTAAAAATTATTTTTTATACTTAATTACAATTGATAAATTAAATAATGTATAAGTCTATTGGTGAAATCAAATAACCGATTTCGATATTATATAAGAAAACTCGGTATCGGATGCATCTCTAATTGTTGGAGAGATAATGTTAAAATGTGAAGACAGCAGCGCGCAACCCGCAGCAGGTAGGATAGGTAATAGGTAGTTATTATACTCGAAAACCTCTGTTACGGACATACCATTTTTTTAACTATCGCTCCTAAGGTATATTAAATTATTATAAAATCCGTTCACAATTAATTTCACAATATAAAATTTACAATATATTAGCTTTTCCTAGTCCATTAACAAAAATATTGTGTCATTTAGCAAATAATCTATATATTAATACCTACGTGATGCTAAAACTTTGGACCCCTTTTCACGAAAATTGCAGGAACGGAGGAGTATGAAATTTGGCACACTTATAGTTTATGTGTAGAAGAAGTGCAGAACGCGAATATTTTTCAATAATAACGCTTATAAAGTACCTTAAATCAATTAATAAAACATTACCCACACTACCATGCATTTGACACACACAAACAAATATGTTGATGATAACGATAAAAGATCACAGATGGCGCACTAAAAAGTTTGGAAACAAAGTAGTTGGTCTGGAGAAATAAAGATGGCGTTCTTATCAACTAGATATTAAAATTTATTTTGGTCGAATTTCGACCAATGGGCGACCACTAGTATGATATTATTCTGCTTGAGTCTCTGACAGGGATTATGCACTGCAAACTATATAGGTATATAGTTTGCAGTACATAATCCTTATAAGGATTTACTTTTGCATAATCCTTATAAGTATTACTTTTTAGAATCCTTAAAAATTACAAATGTTATTGTAAGTTTGTTTATCGTTCTTATGCATTATATTTGCTATCACAAGTGACCAACAGAAACACAAAGAAGACAGCGAATACTAAACACGTCATTTGACAGCTATTTAAAAAAAAAGTTATTTAATTTACATTTTTCACATTTGAGTTGGCCACTGAGATACGTAATCAGCCCCCTGGTTTGCGTTATCGGTGCAGTGTTAATCATCTTTTATATTAATTACTATATTTTTCATTTTCAGGAATTTTTCCCAGGAATTATCCACACTGTGTATGTCCTTCGACCAGCAAGTTTCTTTCAAAAAGCGTTATCAGAAGTTAGCAACAAATTATTCAAGGAAGAGTTCAGGTTTCGTGTGGTTGTATGTTCTTCTGTGGATGAATTGTATGAACATTTCGACCGGTCACAGCTTACACCTGATCTTGGTGGGGAAATGCAATATTCACATTCAGAATGGATACAACAACGAATAGTAAGTTAGTTAAAATATTAATAATATTGGGCAACATCAAGCAAAAAAAAAATTAGGAAATCTATATTTCCAACTTTCTAATAACATCAACGCTGCTTTGGTTTGATGTGTGCCCGGTTGGCGACAGGCTTGACACCTATCACATTCGGCTAGTCGTGGGTGTCCTGGTTGTGCCTCTGCCTACCTATTCGTGGATATGGACGTGAAGATGCTTTAACATTGGCTAAATCGACAAATTTTAAATATTTACACAGAGTACAAAAATAAACCTAGCGAATTAAAATATTGTCATTTTAGCACTTGTTTCTTTCTTGGGATAAGTTTTCACAATTTTTTAAAGGGAGAAAAAAATCACCTTTGAAAAAATTTGAATCATTTGTTGAAAATTTTAAGTCTTTTCAGAGCAATTTCATAAATTTCCCATTTTAGTTAGCCAAAAAAGTAAGCGGTGGTATATGTCTATCTTTAAAGAATAACCCACAATAACCGTTTTTTGCGTTTACTTAAAACAGTAAAATGAAGGGTTACTTTAGAACATATTTTTAACAATACAGTATTAACCCTTAATCAAATAAATCTGTTAGATACGTTATGCGTGTAATTTAGATCAAAATAGCCTTTTACACTATCAGAAAAAAAATTAACAACTAATGAATTATCAAAAAGTTAAAATCTCCTGGCGCAAAATTAAATATCGTTGAAGCGTAGCAAAGACATGCGCCCTTACTGCATCCCTTCCCCCGGACATACTCACAAACTTTCGCATTTATAATATTAGTACGATTTTTATTCTTGAATAACCGAAGCGAAGCGAGGGTGGGCAGCTAGTATACTATATTTCGGGACTCCGTATTATATACCGTTGACGAAATACATGTTACGCGAAAATACTATACATTACAAAACAAAAACGATCAGTCTCTATATTTTGCAATATTAAAACTAAAAAATGCACAAATTCTGCAATTTCAATTAATTAAATTAGGCTAGTTTTTATTCTTCCCTTTAAATACTATATTTTTTGAAGCCACTTAAATTTTATAGTTTTTATTTAATTCAGACAAAAAATGTTGGCAACTCTACTGATATGCTTACTTTTAACTGAATTTATATAAAATAAATTGTTTCTATGATGCTTTATCCTTGCGCACTGAAATAATATGTGGATAAAACTGGAAGATTCATATGAGCTGATCGCTATATGGATCACTGAGAAAAAGCTTCTACGAAAATTGTAGTTTGTATTAACGAACATATTTAACAAGATATACATATATTTTTCAGGCCTTAGAGAAGTTTTCGACGCTCATGAAGGAGATCTCAAGTAAATTAGACAATTTTATGCATGAAATCGTGGACTGCGATATGGGCAATGATCCAACACAAACCAAAGAATTATTAGACTGTCAAGAAACTAGGTTTGTGTTCTTTTATTTCACAACCTATTTGATATGACTAAAAATGAGATGGGAGTATTTAGACAAGTCGGTCAGGGTTATGTCGGATTCGAATAGATCTGACAACTTTCGGTTCAGTTTGAAGAGGATACGTAGGAAGTTTAAAATCCCAGCTTCAACTACGCACTACTAACACTTTGTGTTCATAGACGATTGTATTTCTTGACATCGTGAAACTCATTAATTAAAAAAAATCTCGAGAATTCTTATTCGAGAGTATTCTTACGAGGTACTATAGAGATGTTACCGCACAGATTGTTGTTATTTGTCAAGTTAGCTATTCTCCTCGGCTTCGCGTAATGTGTACTCGCGTATAGTAGTACTATTTAAATTATGCGCTTCGGCTATATTCGTGAAGCTTCGGAAATCCGAATGTATTTTAAAGATATCTATATATAGAGTTGTTATTACATAATTAACCATTTCGGTTAAATTTAGATTAGGTCAGCCAATTTAAAAAAATAAAAGTATAAAGTATAAAATTTACCCCGTGATGGTCCGGGCTCCTTTGAAGAATAGACCATCTGCCTTCCTGCCAGGCAGCTCGTAAAAGGCGAGCAAAGGCTTACCGTCACTAACACCGTGACATCTGACTAGATGGTAGAGTTTCGCAGTGACTCACCCGGATTGGTACCAACGCCTTACCTATTCCTGCCGCTAAAACGTCATGACGTGTTCCGGTTCGGAGGGTAAGGTAGCCGGTAAACTTACTTTTGCTCAAGGCCTAACATCCCGGCCTCAGGTTGGCAACGCGCCATTGCCACCTTTGGTGTCTCTAGGCGGTGGGAATTTCTTACCATCAGGAAATCCGTGTGCTTGTTTGCCTTCCAATATCATGAAAAAAATAAAATAATAAAGTGTAAAAAGAGTAAAAAGTTTAAAGCCATAGCGCATAATTTAAATAATAATACGAGTACTATAACTTCTTTGAAATAACTCCTGAACTGTAAAAAATGGATTCTAAAAATAAATAGTTTTGGAATCTAATAACAATTTTTTTACTGTTTTCACAGAAGAGTAAACGACGACTGAATGTTATCTGGTTTGGTAATAACCAGGTTTTGTTAATTGAAGTAGAGATTCATAGCTTAAAAAATAAAAACAAAAGCTTGTTTGACTAAAATTAATAAAGCATAAATCAATGAAACATTAAAACAAGCAGTATTTAAAACGATTTAGTTTAGTTATTGTTATAACGTCGGTTATATCTGCAGTAGGTATGCAAATTCCATTACGTATGTACTTTGATTATAGTAAGTAATAAATAAAAATATGTTACTTGTTACCAAAGCGAAATTTAACTTTACAAGCATTGGACTCAACACAAAAAAGTTTCTCTACTATAGACAAAATTTAATTCCTCGTAACAGAAATTTAGTTGTTTTGTGAAATAACTAAAATTGTTAATCGCCTCTGTGGTCTAGCGATTTGGCATCGGACTTGATCCTGTCCCGAGTTCGATTCCCGGGTCGGGCAATTAAAAAATAGAAAATTTGTATTTTCAATTTTCTACTAAAAATAACGTTGCCCGGGATTGGATATGTGCCCGGTTCGCGATAGGCTTGCCACCTATCACATTGTGGGACTTAGTGTCTTCGGCTATAGCCGTGGGTGCCCTTATTGTGCCTCTACCAACCCCTGGGGATATGGACGTGAAGATACATAAATAGTTCAGTTGAATTTTAAGGGTCTTTTACCATAAATATACGCGTAGTAACAGCTAGCCCTAGTCTCATAAATGTCAATATAAAAACTTACAATTATTTGGAAAAACTCTTCGCTCATAAAAGTTTTACGTGTGAAAACCTAACGAGAAAACACATACAAATATTTTAACGATGTAATAAAAAATAGTATTTAAAAGATAATATTTATCAACAAAACTAATATTATTTTTACTTTTAAGTAAAAGTGCTTTTTGTATTCTTGTATGTAATGTTTTTTTCTCTCCGTTTACAGTTATAAAGCTTTAAAAAGTGAATTAGCGTCAGCAACTACACAAGGTGAAGATTTACTGACACAAGTTAGAAAACCAAACTTAACTTATAATATTATTAGTCATGTGGCCGCTGTAGAGAGGTAAGTACCTAGATTTTTAAAAATAGTAACTGTTTATCGATTTATTACTTGCAAACCAAGACCAATACTAAATACCATGGCTAAAACAAAATTTATTACATGAAACCTCTATCGCCTCTGTGGTCTAGCGGTTCAGTTGTTGGACTTGACTGCATGAGGTCCCG
>NJDC01011071.1:44247-64283 GCA_002245475.1 Calephelis virginiensis | reverse complement strand
GGCTTGCCACCTATCACATTATGGGACTTAATGTCTTCGGCTAGTCGTGGGTGCCTAGATTGTACCTCTGCCTACCTCTTCGGGGATATGGGCGTGAAGATACTTTTATATAACTACAATTCGAATATGGATAATTGCAGTAAATACCAGATAGGCCAAGGTGGACATTCTACGATTAAATCGCTCGGGGTTTATCTATGGATGATGTTATGAGTTTCGTTAACCGGCGTGTTCTACAAAAGAGTAATGAATCTGGATGAAACTAGACAGGATCGTAAAACTTGGCACTTGATAATCGCTGACTACGTCGAAGAAACTTTTCGTGCAAATATGTATGTATGTGTATGGGTATATTATTATGTAACTGGCAGTTGTAAACGCGATTTCGTCTACGTCAAGGGTTCCCTTACTTATTTGTACTCTGACGCCCTTAGGACGTGTTATTTTTAACGACGCCCCTTAACCCATTCAGTGTCAGAGAAGCGGGGGAGTCCGGATCAAAAATACTTACCATTTACGTATAGTTACCAGTTACAATAAGTACAAGCCTAGTAACTGGTCCCTAAACTCGGATAACTCACTTGACCCGGTCGCATTGACACCCGACGTACCTGGGACAGTGCCACGACGCCCCAGGACGTTGGGACGCACAATTTGGGAAGCCCTGCGTAGACCAGGGCTTCCCAAATTATAACTCTTATTGTTAACTCTTCTGCGATTTGTAAGTATCTTCACGCCCGTATCCCCAAAGAGGTAAGCAAAGGTATAACCAGGTACAACATGTAAATAAGTACGGAAGGCAATATAAACTGCGCTCGAAAAACGCACACATGCGAGCATTTAGTCTTATTGAGACACGCATGTGTGAAATTTTTTATGCAAAAATGGAGCAATCAATATAGTCACAAGTATCTTTACGCCCATATCCCCGAAGAGGTAGGCAGAGGCACAACCAGGGCACCCACGACTAGCCAAAGATACTAAGTCCCAAAATGTGATAGGTGGCAAGCCTATCGCCAACTGGACACATATCCTATCCCAAGCAACATTTCTTTTAATTGGAAAAACCCAATTTTCTGTTTGTTGCCCGACCCGGGATTCGAACCCGAGACCTCGTGTAGTCAAGTCCAACAACTGAACCGCTAGACCACAGAGGCGATATATAGTTACTTAAGGATAAATTGTACAAACTACATGTCTTGACACCAAATGACGCAAGAAAGTCCCGAATGGGTTATTATTATCCAGATTAAGAATGCCCCCAATCGTGTTTCATTCTAAATTTAAAACTTGGTTGATTTCGCTTCTAAATAAATTTTTTTTTGGAGTTTTGACGTCATCGAGAGAAAAAATGGTCGAAGTTTTTTCATAAATATTGAATTTCGTGTTGATATTGAGTGAAATTTGTAAATTTTGGTGGCATTTTGTACAATTTTGTTTAGTGAAAGTGCACAAATGAAATAATCATGAAGAAATGAGCGTATCGTGTATTTCATCGTTGCCGCCAAATTTCTTTACATGAGCTTGAGTAAAGAGGCCACCGCTTTACCCAAGAGCCTGACATTACTTACTGATGACTTATGACTTATAACTAATTATAATTGATATAAAATTTGATGCAAATTTCTACTTGACTAATGGCAAAATACTAAAGTATAGGCCAAAAACTAAAGAAATAAAAAGAATATATTTTTTTAATTCTATGTAGTGACAAATGACTTCAGTTCATACAGACTAAAATCAAAAGGCCATTTACCATTATTACGTTGTCGGTATTTTAGCACTTCATAAAAACTTAAAACTAAATTAAAAACACAAATTTTAACAAAAAAGTGGCCAAGTGCGAGTCGAACTCGTCTATGAAGTGTTTTTATTTGACTGGAAGTCCAAAAATACCGCTAAAATTTATTTTTATAAGATTTATGAAAATGGCAACTTTATAATAACCGTTTTTATAAAAGTTCTATATCTCAAAAACTAGGGAAACAATTTTTTTAAATGTTTTCATTAAGATCAAAAAGGTTAAGTACTAGTAGTAGTGATAATTAGTAGTAATCTAGTATAAAACATATTTAGAACTACATTTCCTGACAAGCTACTTCTGCCAAATTCACGTATGCACTTTACTAATTCGAAATGTTATTGAATGGCTGTAAAAATGTACCTAGCATTTCATAAAAATAAAGATTTACCAAATAGAAAGTTGGAAAAGTTCTAAGTTCTACTTGGAATGTTTCTTTTAATTCAAATGACGTTATTACAATAGTTTGTCACCGAGTTGGTACGGGCTCCTTTGCAGAATAGACCATCTGCCTTCCTGTCAGGAAGCTAGTAAAAGGCAAGCATAGGCTTACCGTCACTAGCACCGTGATATCTGACTAGGTGGTAGAGTATCGCTGCGACTCACCCGGATTGGTCTCACCGCCTTACCTATTCCTGCCGCCATAGCGTTATGACGTGTTCCGGTTTGGAGGGTTAAGTAGCTGGCAAACTTACTTTTACTCGAGGCCTAACACCCCGGCCCTTAGGTTGGCAACGCACCATTACCACCTTTGGTGTCTCTAGGCGGCGTGAATTTCCTACCATCGGGAAATCTGTCTGCTTGTTTGCCTTCCAATATCATAAAAAAATTGCAATTTTAGTAATAATAATTTTGATATTTTAATTGATATAGTATTCATTTATTAGAAGATTTTATATTTAATATCCATTTAATGGTGGCATATGCCGGAACTTGTGACTAAATTGCTTATAACAACAAAATCACCATTCATCTGCAAAAAATCTCTTCGTTTCTAAAAAAGGAAAAAATTCTGCAGTACATATTTTTGAGGGTTTTCACATTTTGCTATTTCGCTAACATTTACCTTTTGATTTGAAAGTACCTACTACTTAAATAAGAGATAAGTTATTGAAATCAAAATCGCCATTTTTGTAGTTTACGTAGTAATGTTATTGAAAAAAATGGTAAATGGTTAGTTACTACTATTTTGTAGTTGAGGAAAAAAATGACGCGTGTGGACAGACGAACATTGCAAATCTAGTAGGATTCTGTTTTTTCTATGTGCTACGGAACCCTGAAAAAGTGTAAAAACCAGTAAGTTTCTAGACAATTATAGTAATATGAGTCATTGTATGGGTTTTTATTCTCTTGATAGTCGTTTTTCGCTGCATAATAATTGCGTTGTTATGCATAGATAATGTAAGTACGGATATTTTTGTTACAATTGACATAAGCGGGTGGGTTTAATTATTAGCCTTTGTTTTTTTTCACTATGTTACGATTAAAATTTAAAGGTATAAAACATTACATACTTAATTGGCTTCGATATTTATTATTTACAGGACTGTCAATAATTTAATTTTACATAGAAATTCAATTTGTCACAATGTTTATTGAAGTAAATCTAACATTCTTCATGATTATTTCATTTGTGCACTTTCACTGAACAAAATTGTACAAAATGCCACCAAAATTGACTAATTTCACTCAATATTAACACAAAATTCAATAATTATGAAAAACTTCGACCATCTTTTCTCTCAATGGCACTAAAATTCCCTCCAGATCACCTTAGAAAAATCTATCTGAAAGATCATTCTCTTTTTGAATGTGAATTAAATGAGGGATACGTGGATTACATATATTCATGTAATAAATACTAAATATCTTTGCATGATATTCTTCAGTCGCAGTCCCACTTCCTATAATAAAGAGTCTGTTACACTAATAGTAATTTTTACGTTATCATTACTGTTGCTAACAATATAAGATTAAATCAACTCATTTGGTCTGTAATATTTTTACAAAACATTATCCTTTTTTGTTATCTACCTCTTTTGTAATGTTTGTTAATATGAAATATATTGTGCTATTTTTTAAGCTGACCTGATTGAATTATAAAGGTTTTCGGTCAATGATACTTACTGTAACCAATATAAAATTTACTACATGTGCAAAATTTGACATAAACATAAAGTAAAAAAATAATACTAAAATTAAAAATGTTCAATGGTCCGGGCTTCTTTGTCTTCCAGCCAATCAGTTTTTAAAAGGCATACAAAGGCTTAACGTCACTAACACCGTGATTTTGACTAGGTTGTAGAGTTTCGCAGCTACTGGCCGCGTTGGTATCCGTTCCTGCCGCCATAAACGTGAGCGCTTGCCCTTGACGTGATCCAGTTAACTCCAAAATCTAAATAAAATGTAGCCAAAAACCAGTTTTCGAATAAAAATATCCATATCGTCCAGTCCATCCGGTCAAAAGTTATAATGCCACAGACAGACACAGAAAGAAAGAACAGTTTATAAGTTTCAGTAGATAAAGTTTTGTTGCAGTAGAGTACTGTGCAGCAATTTTCCAGGTACGAGGCCATCGCCCTATCGTTTCTGCTGCAATAACGACGGTATTCTGGTCCATAGGGTAGGATAGTACTGATAGTACGAGACAACCGTCATCTATAGACACCTTAGATGTTATGGGTTCGTGTTATCCTGTGTCCGGGGTGCTTTCACCCCCACTTTACAAAATATAGTAGGTACCCTATCATCACATTATGTTATAGTGTAGTCATTTTAGCGGCGGGAAAAGGTATGGACAGTAGTCGTCTTTCTGGGACAAGTTGCACAGCACTCTACTAGCAGTGGTATTGTTGGTAATGACCCTTTAACCTATGCTTGTTTCTTACCAGATAGAGACATAGGTGGTCTATAAACCATACATGGTGTAACAAAGTATCTTCACGCCCATATTACCGAAGCGGTAGGTAGATTTAGAACTAGGGCACTCATGACTAGCCGAAGACATTAAGGACCACAATGTGATAGGTGGCAAGCCTTAAGCCTACCGGGCAATCTAATCCCGGGTTCAAAGTTATAAGTTAGACTATGCTCGTCTTTTACAAACTGCCTGGCAAAGAGCGAGATGGTCTATTCTGCAAAGGAGTCCGGACCATTATAAGAAACGGAGAAAATGTCAATTTAATGACTGATTAAAAAATAATTGACGTCTCTGTGCGTAGCCGTCGGTGTTTCTCCATTTGTCCACTTATTCATGGACAAGCGCGTGGAGGCACCATTTTCGGTTGTTTGTAAAGTTTATTTCGGAATATTATTTCTACGTTATATCTCTTACTAACACCAAAACAACAAGAATATTATTTGCTAACATTGGAGTTAGATCATTTCTAGTTATTCATTGAGATTTATTTATTAAAACTGAGAATCTAATGACCAGTTCAATGTCACCATATTGAAACAGGTTTTACTTTTAACAAATATTATCAATTAGCAGACTAATTAAATAAAAATCTGAATCAGATTTGACATTGACCCTGACATTCCCTGGACCTTGTTTATTTGTATCGACTCGATTAAGTTATAGCAGGAGAGCTGCTAAACCGTCCAACTAACTCGCTTTCCACTAAGCTAGGATTTCAAATGTTAACCTTTTTTTACCAAAATACATACATATTTTTTTAAAGCTTTTTTTTATGATAATGGAATTCAAACAAGCAGGCGGATTTCCTGATGTTAAGAAATTCACGCCGTCTAAAGACACCAAAGGTGGTAATGGTGCGTTGCCAACCTGAGGCCGGGATGTTAGGCCTCGAGCAAAAGTAAGTTCACCGGCTACCTTACCCTCCGAACCGGAACACGTCATGACGTTATGGCGGCAGGAATAGGTAAGGCGGTGGTACCAATCCGAGCGAGTCGCTGCTAAACTCTACCACCTAGTCAGATGTCACGGTGCTAGTGACGGTAAGCCTATGCTCGCCATTTACGATCTGCCTGGCAAGGAATGGAGCCCGGACCAACACGGGTGACCGGACCAACACGGGGGAAACGTTTTAGCAGAAGTTCTAAATAAGCAGCAGCCTAGAACATTCCTCATTTTAATTGTTTTAAATTATGATGGTGTAAAACTATTTTACGTGGTAAGGAGATTCTCAGGAGACGGGGATAAGAATTTTGTAAGAGTACTTGCAGTAGTTAATTGATAGGATCACAGCCGATAATTGAACTAAGTCTTATTAAACTCGTTTTCATGATCGGTGAAATCAGCATTTAGTTTAAAAATGTGTAAATAAAATATTTAACAATTTTAAATCAAAATCTGCAAAGATTGTGACAATTTGCACTCGATACCCTCAGCCTACCTCCTATGGAACTTGGCATGAAGATAGGTAAGTAAAAGCAATTATTACACCAATTCCTCATATAAAACGAAATAAATAAGCAGAACTCAGCATTGCTCGGAATTTGATAAATGCCCGGTTGGCGATAGGCTTTCCACCTTGTGGGACTTAGTATCTTCGGCTAGTAGTGGGTGTCCTGGTTGTGCCTCTGCCTACCACTTCGGGGATATGGGCGTAAAGTTACTTACTTAAAGGTAAGCGTTGACAAGATAAAACAGGAAATCCAGACTAATCAAAACTCCTCCTGATCATGGTGATAATGACAGACGAATCCTAGTCTTACAAACTTGAGAGGAAAGTGGCCTATATTATTCAGGAGAAACAGGCACTGACAATAAATGCTTTTACAAACACGCTTCTCTCTATCATTCTCTATAATCGTCTCTGTGGTTTAGGTGTCCGGCGTTGTGGTCCCGGATTCGATGCACGATTCAGGCAATAAAACAAAAGAAAATGTGTTTTTCAATTTTCTAATTAAAACAACATTGTCCAGAACTAGATATACGGCCTGTTCGCGACAATGCTTGCCATCTATCACATTGTGTAGCTTCGGCTAGTTGTAGAGTAGTGGTTCAGCCTCTAACTACCTTTTCAGAGGTATGGCCGTGGAGATACTCACTAACACATTTTACATTACATTTATGAATGAACTTCAACTTTAAACAATGAACTCTTTTTCTACACAAACTTAAAAAAAAGTAAATATGGATAAGTATTATCAGCAACATAATTTACAATAGGCGGTCTCTTTATCTCAGGAAACTACATCTAATAATATAAAAATTAACCCCCATTTCACGGGGTCATCGCTTCAGTTACGAATTTTTCTAATTGACCCAGCCATTTTAAGCCCAAATTGGACTCTACGCAAAAAGAGGGGTTTTTTTAACTCCCGACTTTGGTGTCATAAGTTTGACGTGTCTCTCTCTATGTGTATCACTACATAGTATAAAAAAAGTCGCTTTCTCTGTCCCTGTGTCCGTAGTCCCTTTGTATGCTTAAATGTTTAAAACTACTACTGTGCGGTTTTTTTAATAAATAAAGTGATTGAAGAGGGAGGTTTATATGTATGTTTCATAACCGTGCGAGGCCAGGGCGGCACACTAGTATATGTGTGTCTACGTTTGTGGCATCATATCTTGTAAACGGATAGACTATTTCGATGCGGATTCTTTGGTTCGAAAGCTGACGTGATCAAGCTGATTCTTGGCTACATTACGTAATTAAATCATAATATTAAAAATTTTACATTTTTAAATTATGATTTAGTTTTAATCCATCTAAAATGCTTTGTTCTGATCTAAGAAAATATAAAGTACATAGTTCGATTTTCACCGCCTCATTGGTCGAATGGCTAGCGTACACGCCTAACTACACTCAACAAGCGCGAGGCTCGGGTTCGATTCCCGACGGGGGCATGCATTTGTGTGATGAACAGGTGTCTTAATTTCGGGGTCTGTGTGTTTATTAAATTTATTCTGGTATCTATTTAAGTATTTCTATGTATTATAATCTTTAACTAACACCCATAACACAAGGATATAATTTGCTTACTTTGGGGTTAAATTCAATTTGTGTAACTTTTACATATATATTTATCATTATATACGTTCAATATCAGTTAACGATTTAAAACTCGACACTTGTAACTTCATTCGATCATTGCACACTGCTATTGTTATATCTACGATGTCTGTATTTAATGTTTTTTGCTTTTTTTTTGTATTTAATGTAACTTACAAGTTTTATTGCATGAACAAACAAATAAAGGTTATGTATGCTAGCTTCGTAACAACTTTTCTACACCTATTTCCTTACAGGTTTTGTTGAATATCTCTTTATCAACGTCTATTTTTTATGATATATTAAGGCAAACAAGTAGACGAATTTCCTAATGGTAAGAAATTCACGCCCCCTAGAGACACCAAAGGTGGTAACGGTGCGTTGCCAACCTAAGGCCACGCTGTTAGGCCTCGAGCAAAAGTAAGCTTATCGACTACTTTACCACCCGAATCGGAACACGTCAATGGCAATCAATGATCTAGAAATAGATAAATTATATACATATATTCACGCCAAGTTCCTTGAGTACGCAGGGAGTATCGACAATTCTTGCGGAACAAAACCTGAGCAATTTAATCGTGGAATATAGGTTAGGTAAATAGGTAAACAAATAGGTCTCCCCAGACACATCCTCCTTTATTCGTATTATATACCTAGCTATAGTCAATTTTAATATGTTAATCGTCATAACTCGCATAACGACTTTCATTTAAGCTTTAAAAATTTCCAAAGACGTCCGAAAAACAACGGAAGCAATTCCGAGAGTCAAGTAGCATTACCTAAAAACCCCCCAATATGTTTCCTTGGGTTTTTCTGTTTGGGTTTCTAAAGTTAATTTTACGTTACATAAAAGATAAGGTAATTAACTAGGCACGAACGAAACGGTATTTTTCGTTCACCGGCCAGAACTGGTTCCGTTTATTGTCTTAATAAACCCAAGTTTGTTTATTTAGTGTAGACGTGCATATTAATCATTTTGATATACTTACAAATGAACCGGTTAAGTTGGAGTTGAACTTGCGGTTCCGTAGTTGTTACTAATCCGTAGTTTTTGTTTTGCGAAAACTGTTTATTATTTCTTCATTGATCATGTGAAACTATCCCAACATATGATGGAATCTGTACTTATAAAAGAAGTCGGTTAATAACATATTCAGACTGACTGCTACATCATCGCCGAGCAAAAGCTGTTAGAGTTACAGCCATGAAATTTGGCGAGTAGGGTTGATTTATTGAGTAGACACCCACTAAGTACGGAATTATGAAAATTCTTTCCCTAAGGGGGTGAAATAGGGGTTGGATATTTGTATGGAATACCGTCATTTTTTAAGTTAGAAACATGATTATTTTTTTTTGGGCTACTCATTAAAAGGGAGTAGATACATATTTGATCGTTTCTGAAAATTCTATCTCTAGAGGGGTCAAATAGGGGTTGAAACTTTGTATGACAATCCTTATTAACGGGCTATTATCAGTAAACATATTAACCGCCACGCGAGCAAAGCCGCAGGAAACAGCTAGTTACATATAACCACTTGCAGTTGTTTGCCCGCGACTTCGTCAGCGTAAAAAAGTTACGATTTTTATACAAATTTTCATACCGCCTCGTTGGTCGAGTGGTAAGCGTACACGCCTAAAATTACATCGACCAACCGCGAGGCTCGGGTTCGATTCCAGACGGGGGTTGCGTGATGGGCATCTAGATGTCTGCATTTCCGAGTCTGGGTTTTTATTAAATTTATTCTGGTATCTATTTAGGTATTTCTATGTATTAGTATCGTTGACTAACAGCATATAATTTGCTTACTTCAGGGTTAGATTCAGTTGGTGTAACTTGTCCAATAATATTTATTTATTTCAAACCCTATTACATTTCTTGAGTTTGAAAAAAGAGAGCCGATGTTTGAACTCTTAAGCTTAGCTATATGCAAATCCTTGCCCTGGTTGTGCCTCTGCCTACCTCTTCGGGGATATAAGCGTGAAGACACTTCTGCTTCTAAAATTAATTTCTGAGGGAAACCTGCTGACATACAGAAATAAAAAACTATCCTATTTTTTATGCTGGACAAATTAAAAGTTAGCTATGTAAAAATTGATTTTGTCTTTCTACGCTTTATTCTGGAATTACCTACCTTCATCGAGACTTTTAATTTTATAAGGTAAGAAGAGGTTCACCCACTCATTTGGCTTAGGTAGAGGTAGAGGTACTACCGCGTCATTTAAGACCCTGACATAAGACTGATTTTGAATAATTTTCTACCAATTTAGCAAAATCTAATAATCTAATAATAACAAGGCTTCCACGATTAAAACATTGGATGTAAACATTGGTTTGCATCCATGTGAAACGTAGATTCAATCCAAATTATGGTTTGTTTCAAAGTTTCCACCATGGTCACATTTATGAAACGCATGATTGGGGCGAGATTACAACCGTTTGGATGATGCTTAATATTGATACAAATGAATGAAATTTAAGTAATGGCAGATGCTCATGCCCAATACAAAAACTAAAAAATAAACGAAGGCAAAGAAGCAGATGTAATATTAACAAGAAAATATATTCATCTATCAATACCACCTACTATTACTATAATGATGGGATGACAACCTGAAACCAAGTCTTCCACCAGCAGCTGGACTTCTTTTGCAACAGTGCCACATTTATCAACTTTAACATTCATTTTTATTTCATTTCATAAAGTATCTTCACGCCCATATCCCCGAAGAAGTAGGCAGAGGCACAACCAGGGCACCCACGACTAGCAGAAGGCATTAAGTCTCACAATGTGAAACGTGGCAAGTCTATCGCCAACCGGGCACATATCCTATCCAGAGCAACTGTTTTAATTAGATAATTGGAAGTGTTGCCCGACCCGAGATTCGAACCCGGGACCTCATGCAGTCAAGTCCAACAACTGAACCGCTAGACCACAGAGGTCATTATTTCATTTAACAATCATAATAACATGAACGCTATTTAATTCAAGCATATTTATGGTTTTAGTCATGTTTATATTATTTTGATTACAGTGTAATTTTAAAAGGGTATTTAACGAAGCTTGGCATAATGGTATTGGTACTTGTAGTAAAAAAATAATGTTCATTTAAAAATTGAAAACTTTCAATGAACTCCCGACAAAACCTGTGTGTAACATTGCCAATAATCATCTAGATTGCGTCAGCTTTCAAACAAGAATCCACGTCGAAATCGTTCTTTTAAGTTATTGTCACACACACACACACCACACACACACACACACACACATACACACACACACACGCACGCACGCACACACACACACACAGAACAGCGCATAATCGTGTCAAATAGTATTTTCAAACTATCCAGATCTCTATTGAAATATACGTGCAAAATTATAATAATATCGGCCCAGTTGCTAAAGAGGAGTTAGGTGACAAAGGCACATACAAAAAAGTATTCTAATAATATTTTAAACTAAAAGTATGTTTGGATGGATAGATGAGTGTTACCCTTTCACATAAAAACTAACTTTAAATAATCATAGTTTATACATCTGAATAATACATATTATGCTACAATATGTAATTCTGTGTTATTTGGAACGCGGACAAAGTCGCGAGTGGAAGATAGTTTTAATTGGGACTTCTAGATCTTTTGTTTATTGGTTCAATATGCGTGAAAGAAAAATCTAGTCATAGAGCATAGACATTATAGAACGGACCTTGAGTAATGAACGATATAGAATCCGGATATGTACAGGTTTGCACCGGGATGTATTTAGAAACATTAATTCAGTAATTGTTTTTAATTTCTTGTCACACCCTTATCAAGCATGCCGTGAATGCAGGTACAGTCAAATACATTAACTCTTTACCAGAAGGTTATTTCGAAAAATTTTTCTTTTTCGTTGTACTTAATATAATAAAATCCCAATACATTTAAATCTTCTGTACGTACACCTTTTTGTCATCTAACTTCTTAAGTGCTGAACAGATTTATTTGAATTTTTGTTTGTTTATTTTGTGGATAATATTCTGGACATTTTTTCTAGTTGTATACAATACGAAGTTTGTTAAATCAGCTATTTGTTTTACATATTTTCGAACATTAAACTGCATTTTTAATACTTTTCAATTAAGTTCTTTACTCACTAAAGTTAGGTCAATTCATTAGATCACATCTGACATTCTTACGTCAATTTTAGTAAGTATCTGTCAAGATAATTGCATTATGTTGACATTATTATAAGGACTTTGTACAAGGACATAATATTATTACAAAGACATGGTG
The DNA here is from genome assembly GCA_002245475.1 of Calephelis virginiensis. NCBI lineage: Eukaryota > Metazoa > Arthropoda > Insecta > Lepidoptera > Riodinidae > Calephelis > Calephelis virginiensis. Next base: position 52,246 of record NJDC01011071.1, on the reverse strand, counting down.
TCGAAATTGGATTAAGTGTCAAATGTGACTTTTTAAACTGATCCAACTTTACGTACTATTGTACTAATACTATTATTACATGTTGTGATATCGAAGCTTTAGACCGCACTAAGGGACTAAACATATAACTGCATTGCGGCGCCGCGCCACTAGAATCGGCAGTAGCGTCACTGCCAATTACAGCGGTGGTAAATATAAATACAGCGGTGCAATTTATTTATTTAAAACAATTATTTATTTAAGATCTTTTAATAACAAATAAGCAATAGGTAAATTTCTCACGATGGTCCATGGCAGACAAACGTCCATGACGCCGCAACGCAAACCGACGATTCTAGCCGCGCAGTGCCGCAACGCGGTTATGTGCTAAGGTCCTTATAGTATTCGGTATCTTTACGTCCGCATCCATGAAGAGATAGGCAGAGGTTAGACAACGACGTCCACGAATAGCCGAAGACATTAAGTCCCATAATGCAATAGGTAGCAAGCCTATCGTCAACCGGAGACGTATCACATTCCAGGCACCGTTGTTTTTGTTAGAAAATTTTAATAACACATTTATGTTTTATTTCCCGACCTTGGGGAACTAGAGACCTCATGAAGTCAAGTCCAACGCCTGACCGCTAGACCACAGGGGCGATAGATAGATAGTGTTTGTAGATTGTATTTTGTGCTATGACACAACGAATGATGGTAAGAAGCAACTACGGCCTAAAGACACCATAGATAATACTAAGGGCGTAGCCAGGATTCTATAAAAGAGGGTTAGGCAAAGAAAGAAAACTGTATTGTTTTAATCGTGGTTTAAATGTATCTCATATTAGAAGTAGAGGTCACGTAAAGTGAGTGTCGACTTGCACGACAAGCCCGACACCTTGGCTACAAAATAGCGACGCATCTATAACATCTGTGGTGCTAATAGGCCACGATTAGCTCTTAATACAAATATATAGGGAATATGTCTGCTTATTAACCGACTCCAAAAACGGATAAAGTTCTTAATTCGACTATATATTTTTTACGTGATTACTCTGTCAATAGCCAACCGATTTTGATGGATTTTTTAACAAAGATAGATCATGATTCCGAGATAGTCTCATATCAATTTTATCATGATCCAACTGCCAGTTTATGAATTATACTTAACTAGCTGTTCCAGAAAACTTCGTTTCACCCGTTTAATTTGTATAGGAAAATTAAAAAAAGACCTTCCTATTTTCCTTGCAGTCGAATGGGATAAAACGTATCTTATGTCCGTCTCCTGGTTTTAAGCTATCACTTCGTATATTTTTAACCGAATCTATTCAGCCGTTCTTGGGTTATAATTAGTGTAACTAACACGTCTTTCTTTTATAATTATATATTATATACCCCTTTACTAACAAAACTTACACACCTGTTGATCTGGTGTGTAACTACACTTTTGCTAACAAAAAATAGAGTAACACGCCAGATCAACGGGCGCATATGTTTTATTAGTTAGGGGGATAATGTATAAATTTAATACATTAAGAAGTTCGAGTACCTACGACGTTGACATCGCGACAAACATCGCCTCTGTGGTCTAGCGGTTTAGGTGTAGGACTTGACTGCCAGTGGTCCCGGGTTCGAATTTCGGGTCGGGCAACAAAAAAAATTTGGATTTTCCAATTTTCTAATAAAAAGAAATGTTGCTCAGGATTGGATATGTGCCCGGTTGACTATAGGTTTGCCACCTATCACATTGTGGGACTTAGTGTCTTTGGTTAGTCGTGGGTTGTGGTTGTGGTTGTGCCTCTGCCTACCTCTTCGGGGATATGGGCCTGAAGATACGACGTTGATAAAGTTTATGTAAAACCATTTCGAGACCATTGGTATCTTTCTACAACAGAATTATCAAATCGCGACGTTGCTATTTAGTGAAATAGTTGCAGATTTTGTAGTTTTACATCGCTTAATTGTTTGCTTCCAAGACACACGATGATCTCACTATACATTGTGTATCTGACTGTACTCAGAAATGTTAGTTATGTGAAATATTTATTTTTTTACAACAGGTGTACAGCAGGCAGTATATTTTCAAGATGCTAATTAGCAATCCTTAATGGACAATTGCTGCTACACATCAAGTAAGACATCCATATTTGAGCTTGACATTACAAAGGAATATTTTTTATAAAGGAAGTTTTACACGTCGACACACACACTAGATGCTAATACCAATTGTTTACACGAGGACAAAGACAAAGACTTTGCCTTAAGATAACCACAACCTTTCCTAACCCCATGTTGGTCTGGGTCTGCTGAGTAGAATAGACCATCTGCCTCTCTTCCAAGCAGCTCGTAAGAGGCGAACACAGGTTTAAATATAGGTCAGTACCAAATACACTGGTGGTAGAGTACAGTGCAGCATTCCCGGATAGGGATCAACGGCGTTACCTATTACGGCCGCTTTCGCATCAACGACAGGTATTTAGGAGTTTTCTCTTGTATTTAAGAGCAAAAGAGAATTACATAAAAGTTTCTGGGTCTCCCTCTCTATTTTTTTTCCCTTTACTTCAATAATGTTTTTCGAGTAGGTACATATCGAGCTGCCACAAGTAGCCAATCTAACTATTAATTTTTTTGTGGTGGCTAGAACTATTATTCTTTTTCCGGCACCTTTCCATTTAAAATCGTTTCCATCTAGTCTGTATTATGTAAAAATAAATCTCTATTTTCCCCGGTCTCCGCATCACGCGTCAATGCATAGAACGATTTAGCTAATTGTTTCATAATGTGTTAGTTATTGTCTGGTTCTTAAAAATAATTAAGTTTGGCGGATCATTCAAAAATAAGAAAACTTCTACAATAACAATGAATCTCCATTTTATGCTTACTTAATGGATGGACCAATATTGATTCTTTTTTGTTTTGCAAGATTTAGTCATGTACACGCCTAACTACACCGATGATGTACATGATGAACATTTAGATGTCTGCTTTCCGGGTCTGGGTTTTTATTAAATTTATTCTGGTATCCATTTAAGTATTTCTATGTATCAGTATCGTTGACTAACACCCACAGCACAAGCATATATTTCTGACTTTGGGGTTAGATTAAATTTGTGTAACTTGTCTAGGAATATTCATTATTTTTTAATTCAGTTAGTCAGTTAGATTAAACATAGAATAGACAAAAGCTTTAATACTCTTACGTTAGTAACACCCATTAAAGTATTACCATCAGGGAAGCCATATATTTAAAAACTAATTACTTCAATATAAAAACTTACATGAATCATTATCACTATAAATAACTAGAACAAATGGTAAGCATCTCAAGTAAGTTGATTTACGAGTTTAGACTGGTTTAATGACAATGAGAAAATTAATGTTAGTGTCTTTAAGAGCTTTTAATGAACTCCGTTGTATTAAAAAACCGGCTAAGTGCGAGTCGGACTCGCGCACGAAGGGTTCCGTACTTCATCTATAACAGAAAATCACGTTTGTTGTATGGGAGCCTCCTTTAATATTTACTTTATTGTTATTTAATTATTCACTTTGCAAGGTAACATAAAAGTAAATATTCTGTGAAAATTTGAAGCGTCTACCTGTTACCATTTTTGATATTGAATAAAAAAATACGAAAAAAACACGTTTATTGTATGGGGACCTCACTTAATATAATTTTTTTTTAATTTTCAGTACCTGTTGTTATAGCGGCAATGGAAATACATCATTTGGGAAAATTTCAGCTTTCTAGCTATCATGTACTACGAGATACAGCCTGGAGATAGACAGATAGACAGACAGATAGCAGAGGCTTAGTAATATCGTCCATTTTTACCCTTTGGGTACGAAACCCTAAAAACTAACTAGATTCTTGGTTATAAACAATTACTATAGAAAAATGTATGTTCTGAATAAAGATTTGTGTTTGTTAGAATGAGATAATACTTAACGCTAGTATTTATCTACTTTACAGAGACATTACATTAACTAAAAAAAACGGTTGTAAAGTCACAGAATAAATAAATATATCTGGACAAGTTACACAAATTAAATTTAACCCCAAAGTAAGCAAGTTATAATTATATGCTTGTGTTAAAGGTGTTATTCAACGATTCTAATACCTACATCAAAATTTGAAATATTTAAATTGATACAAATAAATCTAATAAACACCAAGACCCGAAAATTACATCTAAACTTTTATTACACAAATGCATGCCCACGTCAGGAATCAAACCGATTGTTTGTCGAATTAAGCGTGTAGCCCTTCAACCAAAGAGGCAGTCAATAAACTTTTCATTTTATTCTTTAATTCTTAAAGGCTATCTCAAAAGTGATCATTTTAATAATATTAAAACTTAAGAATTGTCAATTAAAGCAAAGAGAAACCGCAAAAAACAAACTCCAATTTCAGAACACGTTGGTACATGATTAAATATGAATCAAAAACCACTTGTAGGATATTGATATTTCGGTGTCGAGGCGAAACACGTCGAGTACGAATTGATGTACTTTGAGGTGGGTTCTCAGATAGGCGAAGGACGTGACAAGTTGGATTGCTTTCCGAGAACAGACTATATTCGTAGTCTAGTTAACGCGGACGTTTGGCTTTGTCACATTCAGTGACAGTTGGGAGATTTTTTCACAACAGTTTTACAGGTTCCGTGGATTTGGGAAAAGGCTTATCTATATCTTACAACGTATTTTTATTTTAGCACTTGCCCTGTGCTTGGGATAAATTTTCTATAAATTTTAAAGAAAGAAAATATTATCTATATCTTATCTATATCTTTACAAAATATGAATCCCCGCAAAGTAACGCTGGTTTTGGGTAATTTTGGTAATCAACTATTTTTTTAAATGCATGCTGTCTTTTTCAAATAAAAGAAAAACAAAAGAGATCGAATATTTTAGACATGTCAGATTATTCCGAAACTGAAAAAATTGTGAAGTTTTAAACTTTTTCTCTATTATTAGATTAAAAGTGTTGTATCGTATTGGTCCGAGCTCCTTTACAGAATAGACCATCTGCCGTCCTGCCAGGCAGTTCTTAAAAGGCGAGCATAGGCTTATCGTCACTAACACTGTGACATTTGAGTAGATGCTAGAGTATCGCAGCGACTCTCTTGGATTGGTACCACCGCCTTACCTATTCCTGCCGTCGTAACGTCAAGACGTGTTCAGGTTTGGACTGTAAGGTAGCCGGTAAACTTACTTTTGCTCGTGGCCCAACATCCCGGCCTCAGGTTGGCAACGTACCATTACCATTTTTGGTTTCTCTAGGCGGCGTGAATTTCTTACCATTAGGAAATCCGCCTGCTTGTTTGCCATCCAATACCATAATAAAACGTCTCTAGAAATGTCATGAACAAACAAATCTGACAGATCTACACGTGTTTTGCTTCTTTCTATTACTATCGTTTAAAGATAATAGCGATAACTCGAAACTAATTTGGATACCATTGATTAAATTTATAAGTAGTATTTTCACGCCTATATCTCTGGAACGGTAGGGAGAGGAACCACTAAGATACCCGCGACTCTCCGAAGACACTGAGTACCACAATGTGATGTGTTACGCCTATAGAGCAATATTTTTTTTAAATTAGAAGATTGGGAAAAACTGCATTCATTGTTGCCCGATCCGGGAATCGAAACCGGGACTTCGTGAAGTCAAGCCTAACACCATTAGACCACAGAGGCGATTAAAATTTGTATAGGACCGAAACGTGTTTGTATGAAAACAATAAATGTAGAGTAAGCTATGCAGGTCTGCAAGGATGGTAATATTTAGCACTCAATACTCTCTGACTTTTATGTAAGGGACTTGGCGTAAAGATATGTGAAATGAGACCACCTCTGAATTATTATAACCAATCTTGAAAAATAACGCCCAAATGCAGTTTATAACATTAACTAATGTGTTGCTAGCCTCGTGGTTCATACAACCTCACAGGATTCGAACAAAATACATTAGATGTTGGCCGGATAATCGCTTAAAAAAATAGAGTTTTGGCGCCATCGTAAAAATGAGGGTCGTGGTTTTTTGAACTTTGTGTTGATTATGAGTAATATTAGTTAATTTAGGTGGTAATTAGTTCAATTTTATTCAGTTAAAGTGCATAATTGAAGTAATTATGAAGCAATGCAGCCAAATCTCACTAAATAAGTTTGAGTAACGAAGCCACCACTTTACTCAAGACCCTGACATGACTTTGTACGTAATGACTTATGATTGAAAATGAAAGAATTTATTAATACTGAAGACATGGCTGCGCGGCCTAAAGGTCTTAACCGGTCCCAGGCAAATTAACTTAAAAAAATAAATAGAATTGAAAACTCCTTTTTGGATTCGGTCATCTGATTATGTAACTCAGTTGTCCACACAAAATGGAAAAGTGTACATCAAATAGCTGTCAAATGACGTGTTTCATATTTGCTATCTCCAGTGGCCAACAGAAATATACAGTTGCTGTCCCTATCACAATATCATAATTCCCCTGTATTGGTCCGGGCTCCATTACAGAATAGACCATCTGCCTTCCTGCCAGGCAGCTCGTAAAAGGCGAGCATAGGCTTACTGTCACTAACACCGTGACATCTGACTAGGTGGTAGAGTTTCGCAGCGACTCACCCGGATTGGTACCACCGCCTTACTTATTCCTACCGTTAAAACGTCATGACGTGTTCCGGTTTGGAGGGTGAGGTAGCCTGTAAACTTACTTTTGCTTGAGGCCTACCATCCCGGCCTCAGGTTGGCATCGCACCATTACCACCTTTGGTTGGTTTCTTACCATCAGGAAATCCGTCTGCTTGTTTGCCTTCCAATATCATAAAAAAAATATATGCTAGCTGACCCGGCAGACGTTGTTCTGCTATATTTTTAATGTGATTTAAAAAAAATTGGAGTTAGTCACTCATATTACTTAAGGGTATGAAAAATAAATGTGCTCGATATGCTCACAAAATTTCATGAGATTCGGTCAAGCCGGAACAAAAATTGTGAGATGAGAATTTTATATATTATAAGATATTTTTTTAAGAGAATCGAAAAGCTAAAAAGCTTTCTATTAAACTAAGGCTGGTTGTTTCAAAAATACTTTAACTTTTTACAAGTGTGTCTTATAATTTTATTTACTTTGGTCACTGACATCTTATTACTTTTCTAATCGCCATAGACGATTTATTTTGTACGGTGTGACGATAGATGTTATTGACGAATTTATAATTTTCTCTTTTCTGGAATAGGTTGAAAACTTAAGTTTATTTTGAAAAATGTAGTTATTTGAGGTACATTATGTAATTATTGTTAAAGTATAAGCTAGTGTTGAAAATACAAATAACATTTATAATTGTTGTAACGAATAAAATAACCCAGTAATCGATAAATCATAGTGAAATAGCTGTTACTGCTACTTCGCTTGCGATAAGTTTCCAGTTGGATCAAACTAAACACGGTGTGTAAATGTACGGTGTTTGTCCGCGATGAACTCCTAAATTACTTAACCGATTTTAATCAAATTTACACACCGTGTTCTGTTTGATTCAACTTGAAAGATAGGATAACTTACTTGCTAATTTATGGCAGGCGAAGCAGCGGTAACAGCTATTTCAATATTATTTATCAATTATTGGGTATTTCATTCGTATATGGTTATTTATATCTATAAATTATAATCATTATAACTACCAATATATTGCTTCACCGTTGAATAATAAAAGTAAATAATAACAACACAAAGAAAATTGGATTTTTCCAATTTTCTAATAAAAAAAATTTTGGTCAGGATTGGAAATGTGCCCGGTTGGCGATAGGCTTGCCACCTATCACATTGTGGGACTTAGTGTCTTCGGCTAGTCGTGGGTGCCTTGGTTGTACCTCTGCCTGCCTCATCGGGGATGTGGGCTAGTGAAGTGAAGACACTTTTTTGTTATTATTAAGTAAGTAAGTAAGTATCTTCACGCCTATATTTCTGAATCTCTAGGCAGAGGCACCACTAAGATACCCGCGGCTCTCTGAATACCT
>NJDC01011071.1:32053-43339 GCA_002245475.1 Calephelis virginiensis | reverse complement strand
TGGCTGTTTCAAAACAAGCAAGTGTGTCTTATAATTTTATTTACTTTGGTCACTGACATCTTATCACTTTTCTAATCGCCATAGATGATTTATTTTGTAAGGTGTAACGATAAAATATAATTATTATAATTATTCTGGAATAGGTTGAAAACTTAAGTTTATTTTGAAAAATGTAGTTATTTGAGGTACATTATGTAATTATTGTTAAAGTATAAGCTAGTGTTGAAAATACAAATAACATTTATAATTGTTGTAACGAATAAAATAACCCAGTAATCGATAAATCATAGTAAAATAGCTATTACTGCTACTTCGCCTGCAATAAGTTTCAAGTTGGATCAAACTAAACACGGTGTGTAAATGTACGGTGTTTGTCCGCGATGAACTCCTAAATTACTTAACCGATTTTAATCAAATTTACACACCGTGTTCTGTTTGATTCAACTTGAAAGATAGGATAACTTACTTGCCAATTTATGGCAGGCGAAGCAGCGGTAACGGCTATTTCAATATTATTTATCAATTATTGGGTATTTCATTCATATATGGTTATTTATATCTATAAATTATAATCATTATAACTACCAATATATTGCTTCACCGTTGAATAATAAAAGTAAATAATAATAAAAAAGTATCTTCACGCCCATATCCCCGAAGAGGTAGGCAAAGGCACAACCAGGGCACCCACGACTAGCCGAAGACGCTAAGTCCCACAATGTGATAGGCGGCAAGCCTATCGCCAACTGGGCACATATCCAATCCCGAGCAACATAATTTTTTTGATGCCCGACCCGGGAATCGAACCCGGGACCTCATGCAATGAAGTCCAACAACTGAACCGCTACACAGATGCCACAGAGGCGATCATAAATAAAAAATTAAGAAATGATAAAGCAAGCAAGTAAAAACAGTATAGTCCATATTGTTTAACCGCAAGGTGGAACGGATTTGAGTCAACTAAGGCCTAAATTGGAGTCAAACTTAAATCAAGTTTTGGTCAAGGTTATAGAGTGTGCTTTCATAGTTTTTATGTATGTTAAGTGCTTAAATGTATGTGTGTATGAGTAGTTTCCTGGGTTTAAAGTAGGATTTGTTGTTCCTGACGGAAGAAAAGACATGTTATAAGACTACCCTCCTCTCTGTCTCTCTCTGTGTGTCTGTGGTATCATTAAAAGTAATGTTGTTGTTAGAATTAGTTGATGGAGCGATAAAAAATTATGATACACTAGCCGACCCTATGAACTTCTTATCGCTATAAATTAATAGCTGCTAACAGTTTGGATGGAAAACATAAGGTATTGTTTTCCCACTGTCCTTACAATTGTCCGGGGTTTTCTTTTCATAAGAACCTGACATTAAGGCCCCATACTTAGTCAGCCAGAAGAGCCAATCAGCGCACTCCCCCGATCCATGATTACTATGAAATAATGCGCTCTAAAGTAAATGTGGTAAGCGCCAAATCACTATTTTTGACACTATAAAAGTAATTTGAAAAAAAATATAAAAACTGAAACAGTTTATCTTTTAGTTCGAATACTTATCTATGTTTATGTTAAATCTGGTGTCGATATTTTCATAATTGAAGTAGACAGATGGGTTTTGCTTTCAAAAAAGGGTTAAGTTTTTGATTTTTTTCTATCAAGCAAAATGAAATGAATCGTGTTTTGGAAACACTAGTCTTGTAAAGCATATTAATGTTAATCTTGTGTATTTTTGTCGCCAAGATCCATAATTGATTTGTATGAAAAAATTAGAATATTGCTGACGTATTTTAGCATACATGGCCCCTTAGTGTAATAAAATAATAGGCAAAATTGGTCTATCCGCTCAGACATGATGCGACGACCTTGCGAAATGGGAATTCATTATTAACCGATTTCAAAAAAAGGAGGAGGTTCTCAATTCGGTCGGTATATATTTTTTATATATGTACCCCGATTTCTCCGAGGTTTCTATGGGATCCTCGATGTTTTTAAACACAATAATTGAACCCGGTAGTTGGCTGTCAATGTATCACAAGAAACAATGCGGTACAAAGTTTGCCGGGTGAGCTAGTTACCTGTATTTCATATATCATATCTCAGACCAGAAGAGATTGAATTAAAACAGGAAATAATCATAACCAAACTCACGATAACAATCACAATAACACTTTTATCGCTAACGGAACATAAAATAAATGTTAGTGTGGGAATGTAACGACTTCATCGCCTGCCAGTAAAATAATGTAATTAATAGACTCCAAAAAAAGAAGAAGATAACAATATGTTTTTATGTATTAATTGTAAACTGATTTAAAAAAATGAGTGCAATCAATTGTTTATAATATAAAAATTAATCGCTACGCGCATAACTTCCGAACCACTGGTCCGATTAGGTTCATCATCATCAGCCGGAGGACATCCACTGCTGGACATAGGCTTCCCCCAAAGAGCGCCACAAGTCACAATCATCAGCCGCTTGTATCCAACGAGTCCCCGCAACTTTGATCAGATCATCAGTCCAACATTACGTCCTCCGATGCGGGGCCGCCACTCGAGAACCTTTCTTGCCCAGTGGTTGTCGGTTCTGCGAGCAATGTGGCCTGTCTATTGCCCAATTTGGTTAATTATTTTTCAAATTTTAGTTTTTATTAGGAGAAGGTTCTTATGAAGAGAAAAACCGGTAAATTTCAGGTAAAATGGGCAATACTTTATTTTTTCCCATACAAATGGAACGGGTAGAACGAAGTTCACCGGGACCGCAACTACTCGTAGTTTATAGTTCTTTTTTTTTTAAATAATAGCAAATGGTTCTAAATCGTTCTAAAATGTTTCCACACTAATTTTATCAACACTGTACAAGTAGTTTTTGTGTTATACCTAATACTGAATACATTTCTCACTTACCTTGAAGACGGCCAACGATGAAGCCTTCAAGATGAGTGACTATTTTTATGATATTAGAAGGAAAACAAGCAGACAGATTTCTTGATGGTAAGAAATTCACGCCGCCTTGTGACTTGTGACCAAGCACTGATGTTATGGCGGCAGGAATAGGTAATTCTGTGGTGGTGGTAAGGGTGGTAGGTGGTACCAATCCAGGCGAGTCTCTGCGAAACTCTACAACTTAGCCAGATGTCATGGTGGTAGTGACGGTAAGCCTATGCTCGCCTTTTATGAGCTACCTGGCAGGAAGGCAGATGGTCTATTCTTCAAAATAGCCCGGACCAATACGGGTTGAATCAATCACGAATATTATTTTTGTTTGAAAGCTGATGTGATTGAAATGGTTTCTAGCTATTAAGTTTTTTAGGATTATTTTATGCTGGATACCTGGATAGTTTACCTACGAAAATGATTTAAAATTTTAAACAATATCAGTGCTTGCCTTTGTCTTTTCTGCTTCGGAAAATACTTGGACAGTTGACTTACGAAAATGGTTTAAAATTTTAAACAATATCAGTGCTTGCCTTTGTCTTTTCTGATTCGGTAGATATCTGGATAGTTGATTTACGAAAATTATTTAAAATTTTAAACAATATCAGTGCTTACCTTTGCCTTTTCTGCTTCCAAAGATACCTGGATAGTTGACTTACGAAAAAAGTTTAAAATTTTAAACAATATCAGTGCTTGCCTCCTTCTTTTCTGCTTTGAAAAATACCTTGATAGTTGACTTACGAATATAGTTTAAAATTTTAAACAATATCAGTGCTTGCCTTCTTTTTTTCTGCTTTGAAAGATACCTGGATAGTTGACTTACGAAAATGGTTTAAGATTTTAAACAATATCATATATATAATATCATATAATATAAGTTTCATCTTTGGCATTGCATAAAGACATTAATTTGTGTGAATATCTTTCTAGTAAAAAACTTACATTTATAATCATGTATTTTAATTTTAATGCGAAATGATCTTGACCTTAAGCAAAAGCAAAGAAATCATCAAGTAACTCATATTTATTTACATTTGTAATTTAATACAAAACGGAATGAATTAATTCGAAAAGTCCGAAAATTGTTTTATTTAAACACTAGAAGTTACCTGTGGCTTCCATTGCGTTTTAAAATTATTTAGTAATCCTATATAACTCTTCAAATTACTATTTATAATATAAAAAAAATGAATCGCTGAATGTGTTACCAATCACATTACTTCCGAATAAGTGAAACTGTTGGGCTGATTCTTTTTTTATTTTAGTAAAAACTTTTTTAGCGGCGTTGTGCACTTTTGGAAAGGGTAAGAACTTCTAAACTCACTTCAGGACACGTGACCTGATCGAATATTTTCGTTTTGTCATGTTTGTGTACGGTAGCGCAATAAATGAATATTATATTCTACCACATAAATGATAGTACTTTCATACTGATTTAAAGCAATTCGTGCAAAATATCAAAAATGCACAACGTTAATATTCAAGTTTTCACTTCTGCCGGCACTCCTGGAGTGCAATCCGTCGTTTCCCTAATTTATATTACTTATTACCAGGAGAACGGTTCTATGAAGGAACCGGAAAAGTGCAAGAAAATGGGAAAAACAGCACTTTATTTTTTCGTATACCAACAGAACGGGTGGTACGAAGTTCACCGGGACAGCTAGTTTCCATGTACGAAATCCCTTTGTATGTCTACACTAAAATTATTAATACGAAAGTCTCTCTGTTACGCTTTCAAGGCTAAACAACCGAGCCGATTGGATGAAATCTGATATGTATTGAATTAAAAACACTCTCTTTTTTAAAATCGTTTTAAAAAAAGACATATTTTTAAATATAATTTTATAATTAGCTTTGGATTATCCCCTTCTTCAGTTAGATCTTACATATCCATATCCATACTAGTCACTAGTCAATGTAATATATTTACCAATCTTCGTTAATACTACAAATGCGGAAGTCTGTCTGTTTGTCACCTTTTCACGACTAACCCGCATAGAAGTTATCATTAAATTTAATGTACACATAGTCATGGACCCAAGTGCAAACCCAGACAAACTAATTGTCATGTATAATAGCATGATGTATAATGTATTCTACCTCATAAATGATAGTACTTTCATACTGATAAAAAAAACAATTCGTGCTAAATTATTCCCTTACCATTCCAAAATATCAAAAATGCACAACGTTAATGTTCAAGTTTTTACTTCTGCCGGCTCTCCCAGAGTGCAAACCCGTTGTATTTTTTTTCAAAACTCTATCTATAAACGTACCTATGTATTTTACATTAACGGAGTCTCAGGTAAACGGCTAGTTATACAAGTCATTCTCTTGCAATGTGAAACGACAAACAATCATACTTTCGTATTTATAATATTAGTAAGGCTTTAATTAAATTCAACTATCACGATCTTTTTTATAGCTAACAGCCTACTCTCACCTTGATCTTACCTTGATAAGAATTATTTTTTAGTTCCCTTGTTATATCGCAGAAAACTTGATATTTGCAAGTTTCAAAAATATGGTGTAATTTTACTATCCTTGATATTTAAATTCAAAAATCGAAAGTAATGTTTCCGTGTCATATACTTTTAACGGGTTTTAGACTAAGTCCATTATTGTAAGTTTAGCAAAAATGATAGTACGGGTTAAGAAAAACACATTTTATTTGAATCGCACTTTCATTACCAATGTAATAAAAACGGTAGTCTCTCTATCTATCTGTTACGCTTTCAAGGCGAAATTACTGGACTGACTTTAATAAAATTTGGTATGCATTTAGTTAGACCTGAGTTTTAACATAGTCTACTTTTTTTAAAATAAACCCCCAAAGGACGCTTATGGGGGGGGGGGTGAAAGTTTGACAAAGTTACGAGTAAACAGCTAGTATATTACTATATGACAAAATAACGTATGCCGATTACCGGGTCAGTACATGAAACAATCAAATGTCACTTAGTTTGTGGTAGCATATGTCGGAAACTGGTTGACTCGCCCAGATTGGTACCACCGCCTTATCGACATAATTCCCATTTAAAATAGAAAGACTTCTTTTTGTTACAAATATATTCGAAAACGCAAATATAAAACTACAAGTTCGTAAGATTAGATTGTAGCGGCAATAAAAACAATACAGGACAGTATCTCAAGGTTCTTAAGCAGTCGTTTGAACCTGGTTATTACTCTATATTTTGTTACCATATCTCTAAGTTTTATCTTTACTTTGACTAAAAATAATAGGGCTACAACTATGAAGTTTAAAACAATAAAACCATTTCTCTCCTTGCTTCTATGGGCCAGAGGTCCAATATTGGACTTAAGTTTATAGATCTTTATTTCCCATTAAGACTTTAGTCACTAACATGCGAACAACATAAAAGTAAAGTTTGTTAATAATAGTCTGGTAGGATAGTTCAAAGATAAATCAACAATTTAATGACGGTAGTTGGATAATGCGAGCTCGCTTTTACACCCATGTCAATGTGTCAAGAGGTCGTGGGTTCGATGTCCTGGTCGGGCAACAAAAAAAGATAGACTTGCCATCTATCACATTGTGGGACTTAGTATGTTGGCTAGTCGTGGGTGCTTGGTTTTACGTCAGCCTACACTCTTCGGGGATGCAGGCGTGAAGGTACTTTTATAAAACCTTTCCTCCTTGTTATTCTTGGGGACGTGAAGTCTCGATTTCAATTCCTTAGTCGGGCACACATTATGTGTTTTTTTTCTAATTTATGACATTGAAAACTACGATATAGATATATGCTCTACTAGCTCTGTTGTCTGGTCCAGTCTTGCAGTCGACTGCATGAGGTCTTGGGTTCGATTCTCGGGGCAAATAAAAATGTGGTTTTCAATTTTCCAATTCAAATAACCTTGCTCTGGATTGGATTATTGCTCGGTAAGTTTGTTTATCATGTTGTGAAACTAAGTACCTTTAACAAATTGCGTTTGTTTTACTTTATACCTCTGATTACCGCTTCGTGGATAAGGCCGTGAGGATACTTTCCATCTACTAGGAAGCTCGGAAGAGGTAAGCATAGGTTAATATCAACACCTTGACCTTCAACCAACAGATCAAGTTTCACAACAGCTTGAATTGGTAGCGCCGCCTAACGCGTTATTCCTGCCCCAATAACATTAGTGTTCGTCTCCGTATCCCGATTATTTACTATAATAAGAAGTTGATTCTACTTGCGCAAAGGGCTTAACATTCCAGTCTAAGATTGGCAACGCATTTTTAAGATTGTCAGTATGCGACGCATATTTGTGACCTTTTATAAACCTGTCTGCTTGTTTGCCTTCCTAGCATAAAAATGTCAGAAACTCAGGTTATTACCATGAGTTCACAGATCAATATTCACTTGCTTCTTCGTAAATTATTACATACATACAAACATACGTATATACAAACATACATATTATCATGCCAAGTCCCTAACGGGGTAGGCAGTGAGTATCGAGTGCTAAACCTCATGATCCTGGCAGACCTGCCTGCTTGGTGGAGGAAACACATTCATTACCCTTTTCATACAAACTGGTTTCGGAGATTGTTGACACCTTCAGATAACACCCGAGCGATTTGATCATGGGAAGTCAACCTAGGTCTCTCCGGGTACGTACATCCATCCTCATTCGCATTGTAAGTATGCTTTATCCAATCTTTTATCTGTCATTCTTTTTACGTATCCGAACCAATGGAGCATGCCCTTGTTCATTTTAACATCGGATTTCTCAAATCGTATCTATTTTTCGTAAATTATTTGTTTAAAAAATTTGAACAGCGCGAGCGCCTCTATCGGACACTAAACTACAACCAAAAATGAGTGGTGTCAGGCATCTACCGCCTTACCTGTTCCTGTCATAATGGCACTGATACATTCTAGTCAGAATGGTAGGGTAAAAAGCAAACTTATTCAATACCCCTAATACCCCCATTGCATAACTACGTACAATAAATTTGTACTTAAGAACTAGTATGTACGGTGACTGTAGGCCACCGTTGTATCTTACCATCAAGAAAGACGTGTGCTTCTTCTCACTTAAAAAAAAATAAAATGAATTCTATAATTTTTATTAGTTGTATTATTATTTTTTATTACCCAGGTAGGGCAACAAAAAAAATTAGAAAAAAAATATTTTTTTATATATAAATATAATATCAATTTTATAATAAAATACTAACGTTGTCCGGGATTAGATATGTGTCCGGTTGACGATAGGCTTGCCACTTATCACATTGTGGGATTTAGCGTCTTCGGTTAGTCGTGGGCGCCCTGGTTGTGCTACTGCCTACCTCTTCAAAGATATGACCATCAAGATACTTGGCGGCCATATCAATTACAAATTACAATTTTCCTGTAATTTCTCATAAATTCTTAAACAATTTTAGTCAAATATAATGCACCTATATAAAAGTACTCTTTCAAAATATATAATAGGTGTCTCTGTTATTTTTTCATAATACAGGCGAGAAAAAATACTAACGAATTATTAAAATTTTACTCCAAAAATTGGTATAAAAAAGATATTACATATAATTTAAGAGCAGTATGACTGCAAAAAACCGACTTCGATTTCACAAAGTAAATAATTTACGTACACAATAATTGTTTCCTTGAGTTCCCTGACATTGTATCATCAGATCCTGCGGCAAAGCAACAACCTCGAATGTACGCTCTTTTGAATAAAAATAATTTTGAATTGAAGAAAGCAATAAACATACTAACATATTTTTAACTATTTAAATGACCAATTTTCAAATTCTATCTATCTCCTCGTTGGTCGGGTGGCTAACGTACACACTTAACCACACTGCTGCCTGACTGACAAACAGTGAGGCTCAGGTTCGATTCCCGACGAGGGCACCCATTTGTGTGATGAACATTCAGATGTCTTCATTTCCGGGTCTGGGTGTTTATTAAATTTATTCTGGTATATATTTGAGAATTTCTATGTATTATTTGAATTAGAATCGTTTACTAACATCTACAATACAAGCACATAATTTGCTTGCTTTGGGGTTAGATTCGGTTTGAGTAACATGTCCAGGAAAATTTATTTATTTCAACAAAATTGAACAACTGAAAGCGAATAAATTTTGTCATGCTAATTTTCTTAATAATTTGATAAAATGGGTAACCCTGAACGAACACAAATTATGCACGCCGCAGCTGCAGGGTTTGTTCGACGTAAGCGGAACTCGGAAACACTAATGCAACATTATGACGTCTGCACGCACTTCGCTTCAATATGTTTTATTCTGAGTGCTTACGATAATATATTGTATATTACATCGAGCAATCAGGCATTTAATCTGATGGTAAGAGATAAACCGTTGTATATAGCGTGATATTAATATTACCAGCTAAATTTCGAAAAATGATTCGGAAACGATAACACTGTTGATCTATGAAGTAATCAACAATTTTAAAAAATAATTTAATTTTTTTAAACTCAAAAGACAAGACGCTTGGTTACAACGTAAACAAAGCAAAAAAACTGGTTCCTACCTACTACACTCGCATTCGCAGGCTGCACTAGGAATTAGTATTAGCAACGACGTAGCATGACAACAAGTGAAGCATGTTTGCGGATTGTTTTAAATGAATGTTTATAAGAGTTAATGTTACAATTTGGCAATAACATTTAAAATGCATTACCATTTAGGTAAGCCTTTACCCCCTATATTAAAATTTGACCGGTCCTTTAAAAGTAACCCTGCATAGATCTCAAGGCTCGGATTCGATTTCCAACGAGAGCAGGTATGTGGGTATGGGGTGTGTAGATTAAATTTATACTGGTATCTATTTTAGTTATTCCATGAAGAGTATCGTTGACTAATACTCCTAACACAATTTCAATTAAATTTGAATTTTTAATTAAATATTTATTGGTAGAAGTAGATACAGTCATGGTCTTGAAGATTACATTATAAACTTCTTGTAGCCTAGTGGAGAGGTACAAAGATTTTTTATGAAAAGAAATAATAATTTAAGTAATGCAATTGCAGCAATCAGATGCGCTCATACAAGTACGCAGACATTTAACAATAAAATGCAGTACTAGTGAAACTTTACTAATAGTTACATGTCCACAATTTCGTAAAACTTACGGACATTATTAATTTTAATTAAATACTTTTATATTATATCAAATTACATTTAAATTATATTGTTATGGTAATAATTAACAAAATTAATGCAAATTCGCCAATAAAATAACAAACATCGCAATATATTAACTAAACATTAAAATATTCATTGACGTCATAAAAAGCTTTAGTTTTTAACATTTTGTTTATTATATTTTGAAATTTAAAACGTCAACCAGGTGATATAGGATGCAGATTGAAATTTCATCGTGTGTCTGATTTAACCGAATTTAAATTAAGCAACCCTGAATAATGGATTTCTAGTAGCTATAAAAACATTATCGATTGAAATCAATTAGACTGAATTTAAAATGGGTAACCCTGAATTTAGCACGCCGCAGCTGTAGGGTTCGGTAGACGAAAGCGGAACTCGGAAACTCTAATGCAATGTCATGACGTGTATGCTTCGCTCCGATTACGCCTATTAGTCATTCGTTCTCTAAACCATTGCAACTAAATATTAAACATGTTCTAGACGGTTGAAACGCCTTTCAACAAATGTAACCTTGAAAGAAACTTAGATTCCATCTTCCGATTATTATTGCATTTACGATTCAGAAATTTGCATCCAAAACCAATATTTAAAACCAGTGTTCACAACCGTCCAAAATCCCTATTAGACTTAAAATTAAAATTCTTGTATCTCAGTGCTTGTAATTAAAACTCCGAAACGACTTAACCAATTATGAAATTGTGTTTGTATATATAGAAGATAAAAATAAGAAATAATCCGGCAACTTTACTACAACCTAAAGACGCGCTCTAGTATGGTACGGTTATTTTTTTCATTTTAAACCTATCAGGAATGATGCAGAATTATAAAGTTAAAAAAAATCAGGCCAGTCCACTGCTCCAAGCCTTTAAAGCGCTTAGTTAAATAGATCCATAAAAAATGTATGTTCACGCCTCTATCTGTGAAGAGGCAGGCAGGAAGTACAACCAAGGTACTCACAAACTTGTGTGTGTATTGTAGGACTAAGTATCTACAGTAACTACTGCAAAATACTTAGTCCTACAATATGATAGATGGCAAACCTATCGCCAATCGGGTCCACATAGTCCAACCACTGGGCGATATGTGGAGTTAATCAGTTACATTCATGCAAACCACTGTAAGTCGCTCAAAATTTTACCTTCACCATGCTTATATATCTTGGCTGTATGTGTATTTGTAAATAAACATCATCATTTGTCTCAAACAAATGCTGAAGT
>NJDC01011071.1:13690-28489 GCA_002245475.1 Calephelis virginiensis | reverse complement strand
TAAACGCAAAAATCGATTATTGTGGGTTATTCTTAAAAGATAGACATTTACCAACACTTACTTTTTTTGAGATCTATCGACGAGGAAAAATCCCACTTTACATTGTTTTGTTAAAACTTAAAAGGTTTTGGCAGCGTTTTCGAGGAAAGCTCCCGATCGGCTTATTTTTTGCCGACATATTAAACTAATGTCGTTGTAATATCGTTGGTTTGTACAAAACAAGTTGTTTGTTCTTGAGGAAGGTTTTAGTTACTATACACTAAAACCTTCCTCAAGAATTGTTCCATATATTGTTGAAAACCGAATGAAAATCCGTTCAGTACTTTTCGAGTAAATCGCGAACAGACAGACAGACCCGGTGGGGGACTTTGTTTTATAATATGTATTGATTATGTTTTGATATTTGAACACAATTTGAACATATCCATGACAGGCCAAAAGAGACGCGTATAAGCCTGCCACTTCTCTTATTCTTCTCAAAACATACACAAATCTATCAATTTTATTACAAAGAGAGTAAATTTGATATTTCCAATTACAAAATGTATCAATTTTTATTCCTAGAAAGTTAGTAGAATCTACATACTAATATTATTTGGAAAAATATCTATCTTCTTAGTTCCCAATAATGTGCTTGAAACTCTACTAATTTTGTCTTAGAAAGGTTTATTTTAAGATTATTTTCATCAAGCCATTTCGAGACGTTGAATAAAGTTTCAGATGTTTCCTCTTTTAAGTAAAGTTTACTTTTACATTTGATGAAAAGGGTAGTATCATCAGTAAACAATATTGAATCATGCTTAATAACATCAGGCAGATCATTTATATAAATTAAAAAAAGTAATGGACCTACTACCTTGAATACTACCTTGTGGTACACCGTAGTTAATAAAAATATATTTTCAAGTATAGTTATTTCTACGGTTCCCACATTTTTTTCGTATTTCAACACACTGTTTTCTGTTTTCTAAATAGCTAAGTAACCAATCTAATGATTCACCTCAAATGCCATATTGATCAACGATTCGTTGGATTTGTCTTCGCCCCGAATAGCAGAATACACCTTGAAAACAATAAAAACCAAAAAAAATAGTTATGAAATAAAAGAAAGTCGTGATAGTTAAATCGATTAGGCTGAAAATTGATGGAGAGGTAGCTTTGAACCGGGAGAAGGACATGGGGTACATTTTATCCCATACAACAGCGGGGAAATTTTTCCAATACAAACTAAACGGGCGGAACGAAATTCGCTGGAACAGCTAGTTTTTTTATAAATAGAGGAAAAATGTATCAACTTTCATTTAGAGTTTGTCTTGATGTGCACTTCGTGGCATCACTCTAAATGCCAAGACAGATTATAACGTATTAGAGCTCTTACACACGAACGGCATGTCACCAACAGCATAGGTAACTGCAGTCATCGGCGCGTCGGCGGCAGTCGTCGACACACGTCGGCGTCAGCCGTCGACACACGTCGGCGTCAGTCGTCGACTGCAGTTACCTATGCTGTTGGTGAGATGCCGTTCGTGTGTAAGAGCTCTTAGCGTCAAAATCAAATAAAGTAAAAAAATCCATGATTAATTTTAAAGTAAAATCAATTGTTTTGGTTAAAATATTTCAAAAAAAGTAAAGAATCGATTTTCAATGATATTTTACCACTATTTATATTTCAACACACAAGCCTATTGTTGTGTTTTGCTTGTTTACTTCCAATTTTAAAGATAAAACTTATTTAATAATAATGTGTACGTGAGAATACGACTTTTATGTCACTTCCGATTTACTCAAAAAGCTTGATTCTTGTTTCATGACATTTGTTGTCTATGTACCAAAGTACTAACTTGAGACTAAAACATGTTCTAGGAGAGGATGTTGGTCGCTATGTAGCTTAATACTTCCAAAGTGTTAGGACCTGTACACACACACTTATTCCCAGCTCGAACGCTAAAAACTGACGTTATTTGAAGCTTGCTCGTAAATTATATTCTGTGCTAACGAAAAAAGGGACAAGGAGAGGTGGGCTGCAAGCATCGCTGTGCCTGTAGTAATAATGTAACTAAAGTATTATAATTGAAGAATAAAAACAACAAAAAAAGATTGTGTCATCGAAAATAGGAAAAGGAAGTATTAACCACAAATGATATAGTAATACTCGTATGTAATATTGAATAAATAAAATCTTATCGCTCATCAAATCACGGTGTAAGTGTTAAAAAAATTATAAACAAAGACGAGTGATTAAATAGAAAGTGAGTACTTAAAATTACAAACAAATTTCTTTAGTAATTGTTCAATGTCCTAAGTCATTGTTCTGGTGCTATATTTTTGTAAATAAGCCTAATAAGTAAGTAGGTTGCATTTTTTGGGCACCTATTTGTTAATGAAAATGTTTCTTTTTATGAAAATGTTATTATATATCGTTAAAACCACGAAATGAAATTTATTTCTTTGCGGAATATGTGTTTAAAAGTTGCTACAAAATACTTATTCGTACCAACATATTATTCTACCACATTGTGGTGTGCAAATATCTAACCAACTTATATTATGCTAATTATATAGTTTTTATTATTGTTATTTATACATATTTACACAAATTATCTAACATATATTTAATACTAGGTCATCACTTATTAATTTAAATTAAAAAATATATAATTATGTTTTACCCTATCTACCATACACGTCCCGTTGTGTATGTACCGCACGCTATGCACGCTTTATTACAACAAACGTGTGTAAGCGGTGCTTTAAAAGCATCGAAAGCATTTAAAATCATTCCGAAACCTGGTGTTTCCTAAATGTGCCAGGGATTACCGTGACGATAACGCTTATCCATCTCCCAATAGGGACTATCTATTCATACATACCCTAATCAGACCTTGGATAAATCCAAGTTAAATTTTTTATCCAATTTAAATTCATGCATTACCTACTTTTGTACTTGATGGTTACATATTCAGACGAAACCTTTTTATACAGTACATTATATAAGCGTACAGTCTCAATTAGTGCCACATCATCAAAGTTTTTTGCAAAAACATAAACAAGATGGAGAAATGTAAATCCCGTTGTCAACCCTGACGCTAAAGCTCCGTTATTCGCACGGACACTGACAAGTAAATGTACAGACAATGTATACATAGGTATTTTTATCGTATCCTGTCAAAAGCGTTCCTGACACGTATCGAAAGCTGTACTGATGTGTGTGGATAGACCTTTAATACCGATGGTGACTCATTTTTCAAAAAAACATCACTCATAAATCATCTATATGCGAATTGGAGTGAATGAATGTGACCGTCAAATGTTCTAATCGTCCCTAATAATGTTGAATCTATGTTTTGGTAAACCAGAATCACTAGCGACTTAAGTCACATATTGTTACTTTGCCTGAAGCTTTATTCCTATTGGAACCAAGTTCCTTATTGCGCGTTGTGAATGGGGGCTAGACGGAAAAATTGTTACGAAAATGTTGTCACGACACTTTTTGCTCTGTGGTCTAGCGGTTCAGTAGTTGGACTTGACTGCATGAGGTCCCGGGTTCGAATCCTGGGTCGGACAATTTTTTATTTATTTTATTATGTTTTTATATATTTATTTTCTTTTTTTATTTCATGTTTCTCTGTCTGTCTCTCTCTATAAGAGAGATCGAGATAGAGATTACTAGAGATTGATAGAGATTGAGAAAGAGAACTTCGTTCCAATCGTTCCATCCCTTGACACCTCTCAACTTTTATTTTTTAATATCAACAATACAGTACTACTCTATCATCATCATCATCATCATCATCATCATCCGGAGGAAAGGACATAGGGCTTCCCCAAAGAGCGCCAAAAGTCACGCTCATGAGCTGCTTGTATCCACCAGATTATCATTAGTATTAATCTATGCTTGAAATAAAAACGTAGAAAACTGAATTCTGTACATTGAAGATGCAGGCGATCAAAGACTAGCAGCACAACACATTTGTAGCAGTTAGGCAATTCTTAGAATTTTGTCTGTCTGTGTCCCGATCACGATACACACCGAATTCAGTAGGCTATAGGGTTACTCTATGATCTCGATTTCATTCAAATTGGAAATTGAAATCGGATATGCTATTTCAGGTAACCTTTGAATACTGTATTAGCGAAATAATAATCAATAATAACATTGAGATAATAATAAACAACAAATTATTTTATTGGATTAATTTAATGTTTTTGGAACTTCATATTATCAATAATCCGCTAGGACTGTTTTCAAGAGTACCTACTTAAAATGACATATTGGAATCCAATTTTCATTAAATAGAGGTTCAATAGTAACCCATGCTGATAGTGACAAATTTGGGTAGGATGTACTTTGTGATATGATAGCTATTTTACTATTAACTACAATTAAATGTACGGATCCTGTCCAATTCGAATCCCGTGCTATATTCTTCAGCATTGGCAAGTTGAACGAGTTCTATCATTGTGGTATTCCATTACTAACTCAAAATACTAATAGTAAAAGAAGCAACTGTATGATTTCTATATTCATCTATCTTGTAATTCAAAAAAAAAATATTAGTAATTATAATAGTAAAATTTTTGATTCGAAATTGATTTAAACTTTACCAAAGTATTAGTAGCTGTTGATTTCTTTTCTGATAAGACAGCAGCTAACAAGACAGCTATGTTAAAGGTACAAAACAACTGTGGCCTATTAACACCATGTTATAATTATGACACTGTCCTACGACTGAAATATTGTTGCTGATGCCTTCCCTATTTTACAAATCTAACGATTATCCCACCCACCAGATCGGAATATGATACTGTCATTTTGGCAGCAAAAACAAGCAAGTTGCTTCACGGCACTCGATCAATGGGGATTGGGAAAAAAATATGCTTTTGTCCTATTCTGGGTTATAAATCATCTCTCAGTTTTACGTAATTGCAAATGCTCCAAACATTGCATGATTATCAAATTTTGATAAACGTAAAAACTATTTTGTTACAAACACGCCCCCGTCTAATACTATTAAGATGTAATTTCCATTCCATTTCCAACAGGTACTCACCTCGTCCGATGCCTAATTTTAAAAGTAAATGGTAGACATTATTTTAATAATGATAGATATTAAATGTTGCAACATACATAATTATAATGTTTTGCGTAATAAAATAATAAAAAGTATTTTTTCACATATTGGTATTTTTGATTTATTGATTACAAAAACAAAGAGGCAGACGTGTAATGTCATGCGTCACAGCATAACACCGTAACATATTGAACATATTTTTACCGTCTAAAATCCTGCCTCCAAAAAAACAGATGGATATGAAAATAATGTAGTTAAATCTTAGACTAGAACGAGTTTTTGCCAATCAAAAGGTTCCAGAACATTCAGTAAGATGTAGGTACTTACAACATTAATACTCGAGTATAATTCCATCAATCAGGAACTATATCGACCCGAGAGGTGATAAAGTCAATTAAAAGAATAAAAAGTCTGATATTGCCTCAGTACGTAAAAAATTAATAGAATCAGAATATAAATTGTATATGAATGTTTCAGATAACAATTAGAGTATGGATTGTTCTGGAAACAAACAAGGAAAAAACCTTAAAAGTGAACCGTCATGATTCAGAAGCATTAAATTCCATAAGGATTAAATTCAGAATAGTTCATTGGTCTTCTTTGTGAAATAGAGTGCTAAATATAAAAAGGTGTACATATTATAGACATTGCTTTGAATGAAATATCATCTACAGTTTTTGACATGTAGCACGTTTTTAGATTCTGCAAATTGTTATTTATTTGT
Organism: Calephelis virginiensis; assembly: GCA_002245475.1. Lineage (NCBI taxonomy): Eukaryota > Metazoa > Arthropoda > Insecta > Lepidoptera > Riodinidae > Calephelis > Calephelis virginiensis. The sequence goes on along the minus strand of NJDC01011071.1, from coordinate 22,693 downwards.
TCTCAATTTTCGTTAATAGACTTGTAGATATTCACCAAGTTAACAAAAGTGTATTAGAAACATATAGATGAATTAAAAAACTCGTTCTTTATCGCCAACCGGGAACGCCAATCGTCATTTTTATTAGAAAATTTAAAATACACATGTTCTTTTTCTTGCTGCCTGTCAGGCTATCGAACCTAGGACCTTAAAAAGTCAAGTCCGACTCCGGACCGCTAGACCACAGATGCCAACTTACAAATTCCTTTAAATTATTAACTAATTTATACAATTTGTGTATTATCATGACTTTGTTCGCGATATGAATTGTGAAATGTAATAAGCTGTCCTATCTTTTAAGTTGGATCAAACCACAAACGGCCTGCAAATTTGATTAAAAGTGCAACTGCTACAGCTGAAGTGTTATGCCTCTTGTCTAAATCTACCAGCTGTCCTGCCCTTCGGAGCGAAATATGACAGAGTTATTATAGCCGCAGGAATAGATAAGGCGATGGATCCCGACTTTACTGCCAGTGGTCTTGCTAGAAGTGATCCTTTTAACCTATGCGTGCCAATCACACTACTATAGTCCGGTGAAGTTATAAAAACCGCCAGGTTAGCAACGTATAAACCATTTAAAAAAATAGATTATACTATCAGGCAAGAAGGCCGATGGTCTGCGCAGAGGACCCAGACCACTAAGAGGAACATTTGAAATAAATACCGATTTACCTATTCAGATGTCACGGTGCTGTCACGGTGCGATGCAGAAGTGACGGTAGGCTCGCCGTTTACGAGCTGCCTGGCAGGAAGTGAGATGGTCTATTTACAAAGTAGCCCGGACCGAAACGGGGAAAACGCTAATGCCTTGGCCAACCAAGCAGATCTTTATTAGATTGTCATAATTAATCAATAAAGTGACCACTTATTTAGTAGAGCCATAAAAATTATATTGCTATATTGAAATATACAAAATCAAAAACATTTCATACATCTTAACTGGATTTGATTTTAACGATGTTTTAGGAAGTTGAAAGGAAATGGAGGCTATAGGAAGTATATAAATGGGTTTATTTAAATATCTGAATAAACTTAACATACGGCTTTTTTGATAAACATAAAGCTGTTCAAGTACGTGTTGCATTACATACAAATGTTGGTTTTAATGAAACTATTAAAACTTACTATACATGGTATTTCGTTTTTATTAAATGATTAGCTGCTGCCAAGTTATTCAAAATCTTTATAAATTTTAATCTAGGTATTATGCATAAATTGTTCTGTGAATTTCATTTGTATACGTTTTGTAGTTTTTGCGTGGGAGTAGCAAACATCCATTTGACCATGCTCAGAAACTGTCCTATAACATTAGTGGGGTTTGTCGCCTTTGATATTAATAATGGTCGTTTAAATAGAATAATATTTTTATTAGACCAACTGTATTTGGGCGCTTTAGACGTATCTGTATAATTCTCAGATCCACTACCGGATAGGAATTGGAACAAGATTATGAAGGGTTTGGGAAAAACAGTTTTTCTAAAATGAAATGACAGTCATTTTTGTTTGTCAAATATGTTAAGAAGTTGTACAAAAATAGTTAATAAAGCAAACATATTCTACTACATTGTTTTTTTTGGGGTGGGTGTTAGCGTCTGCCATTGGAAAAGATTAATTAATTTCCGTCAACAATATTAGAAATTTTATTAAAATTACAATTTTCAGTAAGTACACTGAATGACAATCAAAATTACAAAGCAGCGGCTGTAATACAAAATTTAAACACAATTGGACTTAAGTTCCATTTCCCGTAGTCATCAATGGACCAATATTCTTAATATTTTTTTGTGTAATTGTCAAAAGAAGGTTCTAATGGAAAGAAAAACCAGGCAAATAGTACCCAGGGAAATGGAAAAAAAAATAATGATTTAATCCATAAAAAATGTTAGTAATTGTCAATGTCAAGTGATACGAAGTTCGCCGGGTCGGATAGTGAAATAAATTCTGTTTGGATATTGTAATTTTTTCAACGAATTATTAAATTTACAAACCAGGTTGTTTTTACCCTATGTTGCTCCTTTGTGTAGAACAAAGATGCTGCTAAAGTTAAATAGATTATTAGCAACAAGCCTACCGGTAGGAGAGTGCTGTGCAGTATCATGGCTTTTTAGAGCCTACCACCTTACTTATTCCTGTCACCATAACAACAGTGTCATATTTTGGTCCGAAGAGTAAAGTTGTCGGTATACTTGAACATTCGACTTAACACTCCAACGACAGGACATCGTGTAGGTCTAGACGTAGCAAAGATCATAATTATATCGAATAAAAGCTAAAATTGATTTCCTAGTCGTTCAGCTGGGAGAGTATCGTCAGCGAGAGACGAAAGTTGCAGTAAACTAATATCTAATTATATGTCCTATGAATACCTGATACACTCATCCCGATACGTTAGTGACAAGGCATATGTTTGTATGAACACATAAAATTTTAATTAAAATAAACGTCCCTGAACATATTAAAGTAAACAATTTACATGCTGGTGTTATCGGTGTTAGGCAACAATACTAACGCATAGTAATATTTAAATATATACCAGTATAAATGTAATAAAAACCCAAACTCTAAAATAATTCGGTGTGTTTTATTTAATAATTTCCCACCTGCATTTTGTAGGACCAATATCTTGGAACTTAAGAAGATGATTAAGAATGGTGAACCTGTTTAGAAGCCAGCATCTCAATTGCTTCTGAATCTCGTTCCAGATGTTTATGCATAGTAGCGGCCATCTGGTAGCCCAGCCCAAAATTATCTATTTTTTTTACGAAATGAAAAGACTCAAGTCCTATTTTATTAAAAACTAGCAGTACGCCGGTACTTCGTTCCACCCATTCAGTATGTATGAAAAAAATTAAAATGTTTTTCCTAGTCTACTCGCAGTTGTTCCCCTTTTTTTATCTTTTCAACCATCCCTGGACTTGAATTTTTCAATTTGAATTGAATAATTCTAAACCAAAGTTAAAAAATTCGTTTCAGCCGTTCTCGAGTTTTAGCGAGACTAGAATAATAGATAAGTTCACAAGAAATAAACTGTATTTTTATAGTACAAATCCCTATTTTTAATAATTTTATAATAAGTACCTGGTATCATAAACAGATAAAAAACCGCATTGCCGTGGACATAACTAATAAATTGAAACACCGTTAGAGATCGGGATACGACTACTCCGTGACATCGCCAGACACACGTTATTTTACTACAGCTTTTTTTTATATAAGAGAGGTCAGTAAACAAGCACACAGGTCACCTGATTGTAAGAGATAACCGTGATCCATAGATAACACAGACGTTAAAGATGTTATAGGTGAGTCGCTATCCTGTGACCGGGATGTTAGGCCATTTGTGTAAGAGTATATTATTACTTAGTATTTACTGAGGTGAGGAAATGCGTGGTATTGGATACGAAGTTATCTGCAGAACAGGAAACAATGTACTGAGATTTCCAACATAGTAAAAGGAATTAAAATAAGACAACGTTAAAAATTTCTGGTTAATGAATTCGAAGTACCACTAGGCAGTATTCTGGGGCCCATATTGTTTCTTGTTTATATAAACGACCTCCCAAAACTGACTACGCATATACGCATAACTCTACTCATAAATTGTGAAAAAGTCAATTCTTTTCAAAATTAAATTATAGAAACACTAGTTAGTAGCGGTTAGACTAGTTAGAATAATTAGCTAAATGATAATAATTTGAACATAAACATTGAAAAAAACTAAATTGTTGCAATTTATCAATAAAAATATTAATAAGATAGCTATTGAAATAAAATTTAAGGGCAAGGCTATTGAGGAGGTAGATTGCATGAAATTTCTTGGTGTGATATTTGACCTCTATTGCTACTTTAAGTCACACATAGATATTATGATATGTTCAAAATTGGACGGATTTTTTATGCACTTAGGCGATTATGTAAAATAGTATCTTAGCAAGCAGCGCTTACTGCATATTATAGCTATGTGTTTATGTTGTCATATGGTTTAATAATATTGGTCAATTATGTCGATACGCATAGATCACTCAAAATCCAAAAGAAATGCTTAAAATCGATAAGTCTCTATACTTACAGCTGTTTGCTTTTGCCTTTCTTTTAAAAATATAACATACTTCCATTGCCGTGTATGTATAATAGGGATGTGGTACATTTTGTAAGAAGATATCCGCATCTCTTTAAATTAAGATATATAGAGCAAACCCAAAGAAAATCTAGATACATAAGAAAATAATTTTTTCCTAAGTGTAACACATAACTTCTTTTCAAAAATGTCCACAGAACAGCTATCAAAATATACAATATAATACTTGATAAGATTAAAGATTTACCTATAAAAAAAGTAAAATATAAATAACCAAATGGCTAATTGAAAAGTGTATTTATGACGTAGACGAGTTGCTCAGATATGAAATGAGTTGAGTTCTTATTATTACGATGATTTATGTGTACTAGTGGTCTTTAGAAATACGACCATAATAAAATTTTAATATCTTGTTGATAAGAACGCCATCTTTATTTCTCAAGACCAACTACTTTGTTTCCAAACGTTTTAGTGCGCCATCTGTGATCTTTTATCGTTATCATCAATATATTTGTTTGTGTGTGTCAAATGCATGGTAGTGTGGGTAATGTTTTAGTTATTGATTTAATGTACTTTCTTATAAAGTATTATTAAAAATATTAGCGTTCTGGAATTCTCCCACACATAAACTATAAGTGTGCCAAATTTTATGATCCCGCATCAGCGCAATTTTCGTAAAAAGGGGTCCAAAGTTTTGGCATCACGTATTAATATATAGATGACTTTTTTCCAATGTTAGATATATAATTTAAAAAGAAAACTTTCCTGATTGTAATTTAAGATTAAATCATTTGCATCGATTATTCATTGCAAGCAACTGTTGTATTATTTATTATTAATATTAAAATATGTAAATTTCAATTTATAATTGGTAATAATAATATTTATTTTTCTATAATTTCACTTTACGATTCGAAATTTTACTACTGAACATATTTTATTGCAATATTATTTAAGAATCAGACAGTTTTTAAGTAATTCCATTTATTGTATTCTTTGACATTCTAATATTACAAATATTATAAATGTGATTACAGTTTTGTGTACTTGTATTGTGTACCGGTTTATGGTGTTTAAGAAATTATATAATGCATGATTAACATAAATTCTAACTAGATTAATGAATTAAATATAGGAAAGGAAAATTCGCATGCCAATAAAATGGTACAATAGGTGAAACTTATCTTATAAATTAAGACCTGCTCTTTGGTTTATATCAGAAAGTATAGTTGAAGGTGTCTCAGCACGAGCTTCCGGTGGCAGTTGCATTATGATATTTGCTATGAAATCCATATTAATATTTTAAATACAAATTCTGTCTGTCTGTTTCGTAGCTTAGTCTAATTTTGATTTGAAATTCTTATAGTTAGAGTAGTTAGGTCAAGAATCCACTTTAAATATGGATTCCTTTTCTTTTGGGTTCGGTTGATTTTATTTCTTGATTGACAAAGGACTTTAATAAAAAGATTGTATAAAAATTATTCCTTTCTGTTGGTACATAGCTTGTGATATAAGTATGTCTAGCAGTAAAATAATGTAACACGTCAAAGGCGTAGTTGGTTTTTCGGTGCACTTTGTAATGTTCGCATAATCGGACAGGCTCTATGTCTTCTAGTTGCTATCGAAACATCTTCAAACGTATATTTTTCATATGATAAAACAGAGAGCAAGGAAGACAAATACATTGACACCATAGGTGCTATGATGTCAATACTATGATGTCACTGGACAGGAACACACCTGTTCCTGTCCAGTGGCCACTCCAGCCACAGGAAATTAATAATATTTGAAAATGACATCAGACTTTCGTTAGGAGTGTAACGTCCAGTAGTAATATAGCTTTATGATTTTACATTATGTTTGGCTCTAAAGGATCTCGGGCTATTGGATTTAGATACGTTTATTACCGATTAACTTTTTTGCAACACACGCAAGGTCAGGGCCACATACCGGTTCCAGAGTAAGATTTATCTCATATGTATCATATTGACCTAGTAACGCGTAATAAGGCAATAGTAATTCGTGTTCTTGTCATAGTGTCACTATCAGTAATATACATTTTAATAGACAATTACTTCGTTTTAAGTTGTCTATGCAGTCTAGTTAATTGGTGTTAACGTTGAACACATAACGACTCAATTTTGTTTTCCAGATCGGGCAATTCAAAATGTATTTGATTCAAATCTGTAGGTACTTATAGTAAATCTGTAGAAGATTGAATTTTGTACATTGAATATATTTTAATTAAAATACTGTTATTTTTTCTAAGATAGTGTTTTTTTTTTAATTCTGTTCATTTTTCTAAAACACTGTCATCTTTTTCTAAAATACTGCTCATTTTTCTTCACAGACATAAATATACTTCTTTCATGGAAAAATAGTTGGGTTACCCTAATTCCGGGGTAGGGGTAGGGGGATTATCGAGTACCAAATCTCACGATCCTTGCAGATCTTGCTGGCTTCCTCCACATTCATCGCCCTTTTCATACAAACATGCCGTTTTTGGAGACTCTTGAGACCACCCACGGATAACCCCCAAGCGACTTAATCGCAGAATGTCAACCTTGGTCTCCCCGGTAGCTACATCCATCCACATTCGCATTGCATATCTGCTTTGTCAATTTTTCGTCTGCCATTATTTTCACACGATCGAACCAGCGGAGCATGCTCTTCCTTATTTTAACACTTTCTTTCAATTCCTCTCTTTCTCAGATCTCACTAATACTCATACGATCAGCAAGCGTTACGCCACAGATTTTCCGTAGCGTTCTCATTTCAACCTCATTTATCCTATCCTCATACTTTTTATGACACTCCTAACTCTCGTTTTCATACAACAAGTTGGTAAGTACAGAATTGTGTATAAAAAAAGGAAAATTATAATTTTGTCTATATTTAAACGGAATTTCATACTTATGTAATTAAATTTGAATTTTGGTGTAAATTGAGTAAACCTTTGCGTTTAATTAATGTTTAAATATGTTATGATATTCGATTTACAAATTTGTTAATATATTGTAGACAATCCAATACAAAACTTCTGAATTATTTTTTCCAATTATCAAAAATAAATATAGCCAGTTAACAAAAAAATCAGTATTTTTAGATCAAATAAATTATTTAAAAAATTTAATTTAATTAACAAAAAGATCATTAGTATTTCACTAATTGGAGTATGCCTATTAGTTAATCTGTGGACTAAACTGGTTCGTTAAATTATTTTTTTGTGATTAAAACTATTGTATTTTAATTGTTTTTAAGGGTGGAACACACCAAGCGTGATGAGTCGCATAAATTTATATCGCGATGTTTCCGGGCTAATATTTACTTACATAACAATATTTAAATGCTAACTTTTCAAATGCCTACTTTGAAATTTAAGAGCAAATTAAAGGATTATAATTCGTTGACCCCTACGAGGCACTTGCATGAAATTATGTATGTATACATTGTAATTCTTAAAAACTCCAATACTTAATGATACCTTAGTCAAGTCAAAAATGCAAGAAAAATAGGGGAAAACATTTTAATACTTAACAAAAGTACGACGCACGGTTGGTAAGTAATTAAAATTAAATGCAAATTGAAAAAAGATTTGCATAGGACGCTCTATAGTCTATCTCAGTTTTAAGTTATGTGCGTTTGTTTGTTTGTCGGATTATTTTGATTGGAAAGTGACGTGTGATCAAAATGGTTTCTAGTCTAATTGGAACGAAGTTACTTATCGCGCGTTGTGAAAGGGGGCTAGACGAAAAAAAATCTCACGAAAAGTTGTAACGACACTTTTTGCTGTAAGCTATGCGACGTGACCATGTTTCTCTGTCTCTCTCTCTCAGTGAGGTGTCGCGACGATTATTTTTGTTGAGTGTATACAGGTTTTTTGTACATAATAAATAATATATATGTATACTTCGTTTCATCCGAGTGCCCCTTGACACTTCTCAACTTTTTTATATATATAGATTTTGTCGAAGGGTATGAAAAATTTTAAATTTTGGGAATTACAGTAAATACCTACATTTTTTATGATATAAGAAGTCAAACAAGTTCACGGATTTCCTGATGGTAAGAAATTCAAGCTGCCTAAAATTACCAAAGGTCCTAATGGTGCGTTGCCAACCTGATACCGGGATGTGACGACTCGAGCAAAAGTAAGTTTACTGGCTACCTTACCCTCGAACTAACTGACGTTATGGCAGCAGGAATAGAAATGGCGGTGGTAACAATCCAGGCGAGTCGCTGCGAAACTTTACCACCTAGTCAGATGTCATGGTGTTAGTGACAGTGGGCCTATTCTTGCCTTTTACGAGCTGCCTGGCAGACAAGCAGACGGTCTATTCATAATGGAGGTATATCACAATAACATGGGGAAAAATAATGTTTGTTTTAATTTTAACTGTTCATACACGATACATCATGTATTTTTTTTTTGCTTAAATCACGCAATAAAACTGGAGTTAGTTTTTTTTTTTATTTCTTAGATCTTAAAGCTTTTTATGTATTCAACGTACATGTTAATCTATTTTACAGTCTGCATATACGTTTAAGATAATAATTAACAACTCGATGACAATTATTGAATGCTGAAAAAAATGCATTAATATAAATTAAAAACTACTACCACACTGACAATTGTGCACGAATAAAAAAAAATAAACGATAAAAAATCAAAAGCAAAAAAAAATAATGCAAATTAATTCGAAATGGGCCATATTGAATTAAAATTGTCAATCCACAATCGTAAGCAAATAATTTTTCAAAAGTATGTGTGACTTGTCTTCGAAAATTATGTTAATACCCAATAATATAATATGTTTCATCATATTTTTTTAAATAACTTAATCGTAGCAAAAGTACAAAACAAAAAGCAAACTGCATCCAGGTGT